>JARHVA010002183.1:250000-510000 GCA_037957365.1 Torreya grandis
AGTTGGTAATTAGGGTGACCATCGATGATTAGGGTGACCACCAATGGTCATTTTAGGTTTGTAAAACTTATTGGTTCCATTCATAATAGGTTATAGGTTGGTTACAAAAAAAAATTGTGGGTTTTTGGAGGTTGGTTAGTGGTTGTGAGGGTAAGAGATGGCCTTAGAAGTATCAAGAGGAAAGGTTTGGTTTAGCTAGAGGTGTTAAAATTAAATAAAGTAAATTAATACATGAAAACAAATACTTGACTTTGAATTTGTTTGAATATATTGGTAAAAATCTAGATGAATTTTGATAAAGTAACAGTGTATGTGGTTGAAAAGTAATCTTGATAGAGTGTTAGGTCTCTTTTATGTTGGCTAATTGGCTAGAAGTAAGACCTGTAAAATAAAATCCTAATGAAGAAGATCTAAGATGGTAAATTGTCTCTAGTTGAATGCTTGAATGTTGATCATTTTTACCCCCTCCTCTCCTCCTTTTATAGGCAAAGAGATATGGAGGTAAAAGGTTCCCTAGGAGGTTTGGTTGATGATTTTGAGGCTTATGATGCGTTAATAAATGGAGAAGGTAGACATCTAAATAATATTTTGATATGTTAGCTCACATATCATGAGTTATCTTTTTTAAGGTGTTGAGAACCTAACCACTAATAGTTAGTCTAACCATTAATAGTTAAACTAACCATCGATGGTCAAGCTAACCATCGATGGTCAGGCTAACCATCAATAATTAGTCTATCGATGGTCAAGCTAACCATCGATGTTCAGGCTAACCATCGATAATTAGTCTAATTATCGATGGTTAGGGTGGTTGTTGGCAGTTAAGTATTTGTAGGTGGTAAGTCAAGGTGGGTTTAAAAAGGTTAGGTTTGGTTAAAGGTCAAAGGTGAATGGCTTAGGTTAAAGGTGGGTTAGTGGGTGAAGTTATCTACAAATTTATGGTGTCTGCATTTTTCCCTTTTTTGTTATGAAGTTTATATTAGCAAGTTGTAAAACAAAAATGGACTATGGGTCAAAGGTCTGGTTGCCCCAAGTATGGGAGGAGTTGTTCCCCCTCAAATTGGGAGTTAATGAAGTGAAATAGAATCAAGTTCAAGCTTTATAAGTGATTAAATGGATGGGAAGGTAGGTGATAAGGGTGGTAGGTGAGGTTAGGCATTGAGGTACAAACATGTGCATAAAATGTAACTAAGTGTGATACTTAATATTGTGTATAGACTAAGTTTTCAACATTGGTTAAAATAAGGTTAGTTCTAGAAGTGTGAGTGATAGGGTAACTAGTCCATAGTGTTGGTCATAGTTGATTAGGTTACTTTATAAGTCTCCTAGATAGAGTCAGTGTTCTCATAGGTATCTGAGGTAGGAAGTTCTCCCTTGAAAAACATAAATAGTTTGGTTGTGCATGATTTGGTACAAATTTAAATGTTTAACATGGAAAGGTTGGTCAGTGTGATAAAAAATACCAAGCAAGGACATCATAGAATATGTGATAGTTCAGTCTAAAAAATGGCTAATATCAAGGTGGACGTGGTCAGATGATTGGTTGGTTGGTTGGAGAGGGTGTTCTCCAATGGTTCATGGTTGGTTTTTGGAGAATAGGTGCTCTCTAAAGGTTGGTTAGTGGTTTTCAAATGGGTTACCCCATTTTGATGTACCATTTGGTTTAGTTGGGAAAAAAATTTGGTGGAGAAGGGTAATCTCCAATGGTTAGGGTTGATGGAGAAGGTGATCTCCAATGGTTCATGGTTAAGGTAAGGGTAGGTTGGATAAGGGTAATCTCCAAAGGTTGGGTTTGGTTTTGTGGATAAGGTGCTCTCCAAGTTTGGGTAGTGTCTAAATGGGTTACCCTAATTTGTTATACCACTTGGTTCAAGTTGGGTTGATAGAGAAGGTACTCTCCAAAGGTTGGGGAGAAGGTGACTCCCAAATAGGTTAATTAATTAGTTATTTTGATGGGTTGGTTTTAATGACTCAAAAGGGGGAAGAGACGTCCTCTTAAGTGGTCATGAAAGTATAATAAGGAGGCTAAAGGCTCTGATTGACAAAGACCATGATGGCAAGATGGGTGGGCTTATGAATATAAGCCCTTGTCATGTTTTTGCTTTGTTGTTAGTTCAATGGTTTAAAAAAGTTAGCTTCATCACAGAGTGTCAAGTAAGCTCAAAAATCCCTTGATTTATGGAGGTCAAAAGGAGAGATCGATGATAGGTATTGGGTGATAAGTGATAGGTGTCATGTGATAGGTAGGGTAACCTTATTGTGGGGATGGCTTGGCCCTTCTATAGGTGACCTAGGAACCATGATAGATAAGTCCATGTCATATACTAAGTGTAGACTAATCAATGTGAGAAGTCTACTGATTTTATTGTGAAAGTTGATTGTAGCTTTCTTAGGATTGATCATTTTTATTTTGATATAAGATCTATTATTTATCTATTTGATAGATTTGGGAAGCTGATCAATGCAAGAAACTTCAAATAATTACTTTTGACAAAGTTAACTTAGCCATCCTTTAAGGGAGTGGTCTAAGTTTGGATTTGTTCATATTTAATAACTATCTTTCAAGGGAGAAGTCTACCTTAAGTTTAAGCAATTTTGATTGTTTTGGGGAAGTTATCTTTTAAGGGAGTAGTCTGCATGCTAGAGATGTTGACCCAAGTGATATTTTAGTATCTTATTATTTATATGTTGGTTTAGACATGGACTGTCTATATAGGCCTAAGGTTTTCCTTTATGGAGGCAAATCCATAGCATAAAGAGGTTAATGGTGGGTGAAAGGGGTGGTTTAAGTGACAATGATCATGGGAATCTATCTTTAAAAGGTTGGAAAGTACCATGAGGATCATGTCATGGGTAGAGCCATGGTATCCATGCTTATGATTAGGCTAAGTTTGTGATGAATAATCACATGATCCTATTTTTAATTGGTTATCCTTAAATATAAGGAGATGAAGGTGAATGAAAATAAGGGATGAGCTTAAGTTAGACACAAGATGACAAAGAATTGGGTTTAACCAAAGGATAGGCACACAAATGAAAAAGCATTTTTAAGAGGTTGAGGTTCTAATATGTCCCAAATCCATGCTTGTGTAAATGGTTGATGTCAATCAGGAGAGTAGATGTCCCCTAGTTACTTTTTGACACTTGATTAGATGTGGAAAAATTTGGATTGATAAAAGGGTAAGGTTGGTTAGGTGATAGTTTGGTGGAGAAGGGTAATCTCCAATGGTTCATTGGGTGGTGGATAAGGTGACTCTCAAATAGGTTGGGTGGTGTCCAAATGGGGTGCCCCAATTTGGTATACCACTTAGTTTAGGTTGGGTTAATGGAGAAGTTACTCTTCAAAGGTTGGGGGAGAAGGTGACTCCTAAAAAGGTTGGTGGAGAATGGTAATCTCCAATGGTTGGGGAATAAGGTGACTCCCAAATAGTTGGCAATCATAAAATTTTTGAAAAAGCTGGCCCAAAAAGACTAAGGTTAATGTCATTTGGTTGGTTGGTTGGCTAATGGAGAAGGGTAATCTCTAATGGTTTCATGGTTAAGGAAAGGTGGTTGGTTGGTGAGTTCTTAGGTATCAAAGGTAAGATGTGATCCTGAGAAAGCCCAAATGGTTGGTAAGATGGAGAAGGGTAATCTCTAAAGGTTATGTAGGTTGGTGGAAAATGTGACTCCATTAGGTATGAGAGAAGGTTATTCTCCAATAAATGTGGTTGGGTAAAGGAGAAAGTTAATTTCCAATATTTTAGGGTTGGTTGGTTGATAGGTTTAGTTGATAAGTTAAGGCAAAAGTGTCAAGGGTTAGTTTGGTCAATTTTTAAGGTAAGGTTGATGGTTGATAAATGGGCAAAGCCTTATGGAAGGAGAATTCCTCTATTTTGATCTTTCCATGGATGGTTGGAGATGGTAAAATGATCCCAAGGTGAAGGTGTTGGTTAATAAGAGGGTTTAGGAGGGGTGAAGATGACTTCATCCACCTCCCAAAATTGTTTGTTAGTTGTTAGTGGTTAGTGGTTAGTAGGTCAAGTTTGTAGGTGGTGGTTCAAGTGGGATTTCCTCTATTGTACCAACGATAGTAAAATTTTGTTGGGCCTGATTTTCATAGGTTAGGGTAGGTTTGACAACACTATCCCAAAATAAAGATAGTTTAGATAATAGTGTTTGATTATCCCAAGGAGGGATCTTGGGTGAGGTAAGGGTAGGTTGAAAAGGTTTATTTGATTTGATGGGTTGGTTTTTGTTTGGGTTGATATTTGGTAAGGTTGAGTTGATGGTGGGTAAAGTTGGGTTGATGATAGGTAAGGTAGGGTTGATGATAGGTAAGGTAGGGTTGATGGTAGGTTCCACAAAATTGGTAAGTGGAAGAGATAGGTTGGTGAGTGGAAAAGGTTAGTTAGCTAGTGTAGATGTATTTCGAGTACACTATGAATTCAATAATGAAAATCCAAACTCAAAATACAACTACTCAATAGGAAGGATTTATGAAGACAAATCAAAATGATAATAAGCTTACCGAATTCCCTTTCTCCATGTTACCTCCTTCCAGGACTTGAATGCATGTGATTTAGACAAATGATGGATTGACTAGAGGAATGTTGATTGTGGATGATGGATTGACTATATCGTTCTAGGATAATTTTGACATGGTTTTGGTGTGGGATTAATTATTTTGGAATTACTTTGGTATAGTTTTGATATGAGATTTTTTAGTTGAATTCCATGGAGGAGGAACTTTGGTTAAATATATGGAGGGAGGGGAGATCTATGGCTAGGATTCAAACTAGGGTGAGAAAATATAATGGTTGAGGATTAATCAAGGAATATTAAATTCCATGGAGAAACCTCTAGAAAATAGAGGTTTCTATAGACTTGGAGGAAGTCTCCAATTCTAGAGACTTCTAGGATTAGTTTAAGGATAATGAGATTTATTAGAGGGGTTAGATGGGGGATTAGGTGAAGATTAGAGACATAGGCGTGTAGGAAAGGCTAGGGTGTAGGTTAGTAGGTGGTAGGTGAGATTATGGAAATTTAAAATTCTCATATAATGGCTAATTATAATTAGATTAGGATAATAGGAGATTAGAAAGAATTAATGGAATAGTGGGATAGGATAAGGTTAGTAAAATAGAGAATTATTGGAGGAAGAATATTAGATTTATGGCTAGAAATAGGATAAATTAGTAGAATAAATGGAATTAGTGTTGACTAATAAGAATATTAATTAATTGTAATGGAGCGAATGATTTTAGGTGCATACAGTTGGTTTTACATGGGTGAGTGGAAAAGGTTGGCAGGTTGGTTCCACATGGGTGAGTGGAAAAGGTTGGTAGGTTGGTTCCAGATGGGTGAGTGGAAAAGGTTGGTAGGTTGGTTCTACATGGGTGAGTGGAAGAGTTAGGTTGGTTGGTTCCACATGGTTGAGTGGAAGAGGTAGGTTGGTTGGTTCCACATGGGTAAGTGGAAGAGGTAGGTTGGTTGGTTCCACATGGGTAAGTGGAAGAGGTTGGTTGTTTGGTTCCACATAGGTAGGTGGAAAAGGTAGGTTCACTAGTTCCACATGGGTAGGTGGAAGAGGTAGGTTGGTTGGTTCCACATGGGTAGGTGGAAGAGGTTGGTTGGTTTCCTTGATTGGGATTTTGAAGGAAAGTTGAGAAGTCCCATTTGATTAACTAGTGGTTTGGTTAAGGGTTGGATTATGGTTTCCTTAATTATAGGTTGACTAAGAACCAAATCTAATAGATGAATCTCATTATTTTGAGGGCTTTGGTTATTGGTGTGCATAATAATAGGTGAAAAAATAGGTTTAATGATGGATTGTTCTTGAGTTTGTGAGTGAATCAATTGGTGTGATGAGGTTAGTTGGTTTGATAGGTTTGGTTGAGTTGACAGGTTGGGTGGGTTTGATAGGTTGGTTTGATAGTTTTTGGTTGGATGGCAAAGAGGATATACCAAACCTTGATTTGAGATAAAGAGGGATGCCTCAAAATAGGTTGAGATAGTTGATATGATGGTTGGGGTAGGTGACCCAATGGTTGATGAGGTTGGATAGGTTAAAGTTGAGGTTGGTTATGATAATTATTAAGTTGGTGTTGATGGGTTGTTGGTTGAGTATGATGATGGTTAAATGGTAGTTGATTGGTTAGAGTTGAGATTTTAATGGTTGTAGGTGAAGGTTGATTGGTCATGGGTACCAAAAATAGAAAACTCTACTTTGATTATTTGGTCCATTAACATTTTAACCAGCTCAGGTGGTAGTTGACAATTTGTTGGTTAGTTGTAGTTGAGGTTTGATAGGTGATAGGTAGGGTTTAATTGATTATGGGTGAGGTTAGGTTGGTTTTTTATGAGGTTAGGTTGATGGTAGGTAAGGTTAGGAGTTTAAGTGGCTCATGATGCAAGGTTTCACTTTAAGGTGAGATGGTTGTTCTCTAAGATCCTAGCAAAGTTAGGATCTCTAGGAGAGAATATAGGTTGGCTCCCCATTAGACAAGAAAATGGATTAAAGATGGTGGAAGGTAGTTTTCTCATAACTCAAACAAAGAGAATACAAGAAAAAAGACAACACACACACTAAATTACATTAAGTCCTAAGGTTAGTTTTAATCTCTCTTTTGGCTTATGCCTTAAGTTAGAAAAAATGTTGGAAGACTTGGTTTATTGAGTGGGTACTAGAAAAAAAGTCTATGGTTGGTTTTAGGTTAGTTATGGCTCTCAAAATCTATATTGAAAGTTAGTATGTGTCTTGATGTTGGGGCCTACCCCCTCACTTCACACATCATAGTGATAAAGGTGTCGAGTGTTTAGCCAAGATATACTAATTTTTAGAGTTTAGACTCAACCAAAGAGCTGAGTTTTGGTTTCTCTTCTTGGTATTGAAGTCCAAGTAAGATATCCAAAGGGTGAAGGTTTACCTCTAGGTGATGAAATCCTAATCGGGCCTTATGTTAGGTGTTAAGATGTGTTGATTGATAATTGGTTTGGTATGTGTGTGATAAAGAGGTGAAGTTATAACTGATTACTTTTATTTTATTTAACTAAGTGAGATAAACATGCAAGCAATCAATGTATGCAATTAATTTTATACCCAAAAGAAATTTTCAATTTTTTTGTATGAGCATAAAATAAAGAAGAAAAGGGGACTAGATGTAACTAGGTCCCACCAGCCATGCCAAAATATTTTACTCAATTATTTTTATCTATTTATAAAAGAAAGGTAAAATTGAAAGAGGGGTAAAGGTTAGTAGAACCTGGATATGGTATGCACTTCATAATCCAAATGATTGTAGATACTCTTCTTTGGCTTGGGAAGATGACCTGTAATAAGATATAACTAGAAAAGGGTTGGTTAGTTAGGTAGGTTGGATGGATTGCCTAGCAAGCTAGATCCAAGAAGAATGAGCTATCTAGGAGGCTATCAATCCACCTTTTGATACAAGTTAATGTTAAAATGAAATGTTGATAAGAAAGATAACATAACATAAAAGTAATATATCTAAAGAAATAGATACTTTTTAAATAAATGCTAGTATTCTAACAAAATAACATTTAGGTGACTGTTAAATCATTAAATAAATATTCAAGTCAGGTCAAGTTGTTGTTTCTAGTCCGTAAGGTGACAGGGGCCAAGAAAATAGGGTTTTGATTGAGGTTGGTGGTTGGTTGTTGCTTGCTAGTTTTTGGTCAAAAAAATTCACACAATGACCATCAATGGTCAGGGTGACCATCAAAAGTTAGGGTGATCATCGATGGTTAGGGTGACCATCAATGATCACTATGGGTTTGGATAGCTTATTGGTTCCAACTAGAATAAGATATGGGTTGGTTAAAAAAAGTTTCTATGGGTTTTTGGAGGTTGGTTAATGGTCATGAGGGTAAGAGAGGGCCTTAGAAGTAACAAAGGGAAATTTTTGGTTTAGGTAGAGGTGTTACAATAAAAAAAATTAAATAAATACATGAAAATAAATACTTATCTTTGAAGTTGGTTAAAGATGTTGGTGAAAACCTAGAGGAATTTTGACAGAGTAACAGTGCCTGTGGTTGCATAGTAATTTTGACAGTGTTAGGTCTCTTTTATGTTGGCTGGTTGGCTAGAAGGAAGACCTAAAAAAAAAATCGTGATGAAGAAGATATAAGATGATAAATTATCTCTCCTTGAATGCTTGAATATTGATCATTTTTACCTCCTCCTCTCCTCCTTTTATAGGCAAAGAGAGATGGAGGTAGAAGGTTCCCTAGGAGGTCTAGTTAATGATTTTAAGGCTTATGATGTGTTAGAAAATAGAGAAGGTAGACATATAGATAATATTTTTATGTGTTAACTTGTATATCATGAGTTATCTTTGTTAAGGTGTTGGGAACCTGATCGCTAATGGTCAGGCTAACCATCGATGGTCAAGCTAACCATTGATGATTAGTATAACCATCGATGGTCAGGGTGACCATTGGTAGTCAAGTATTCAAAGGTGGCTGGTCAAGGTGGGTTTTTAAAGGTTAGATTGGGTTAAAGGTCAAATGTGAATGGTTTGTGTTAAAGGTGGGTTAGTGGGTGAATTTTCGCCAAGGTGGACATCTAAGGGTATTTCGATATTTGGAACCATTGTGTGTGGATTTTTAATGTCTAAAACACATTTAAAACCTTATATAATGAATCATCACCATGATAAACCTTAAATACACATGATAACACATTAACTCATGCATGACTCTTAGGACTATATAAATACACAAGAGACCCAACCTTAATCAATGCTAAATAAGGATGTATTTAACCACTTTGAAGACATTATAAGACCATTACAAGACCATAATAACCATACACAAGATTTATTAACCCTATGAAAAAGTTTTAACCTATAGGGGTTGACCATTTTGACTTGGGGGTCAAAATTGGTCAATAAGACTCAATCAGGTCCCACACTCCATGTTTATACTTCTTTAAGTAGGTGAGCTTGAACTGATACTTATTTTTGATCTGGTTAATAACAAGCTCAGAATCACCAAAGATCTACAACTACCTAAAATTATGCTTTAGCATAAATTGTAGACCAAAGATTAAAGCTTCATACTCAGCTATATTATTAGTGTAAAGAATTTAAACCTATAAGAAACCAAATATTGCTTACCATCTAGGTCAATTAATGGTATTTCAACACCATAACTTTGTTTTGATCTAGCTCTATCGAAATGGAGAGTCCATAACTAAGGAGATTCAAATTCTTATTCATGAAGTTCCTGCTTGGTAGTGACTATGTATACTCCCACATGTGGAGATGTAAATTTGACTTTCTCATTATTTAAATTGTAATTAGTAATAAATTACTTCATCTTTGGTTCCTTATCCACCCTAATTTGATTTACTACTCCTTTTCAGGGCAACCACATGTTTTAAAAATTAGTGGCTATGTATCCATTCAATGTAGTTGACTAATCACAACTCAATAATAAACCATAATCTTATTGCATGTCAATGACCATAATATCTATATATTTTCATACATATGGCTCTAATTTTAGCTATATTTTCAAGTTTTTTAATTCTCCAATGCATGAGATAGAAGACTTGTCCAATTATAAGACTACCCTTTTTGACGTGTCTAGGGTGAAACCTAACTTTTTGCACATAATTGTCGACATCACATTAGTTGAGGCACCTAAGTCAACAAAAAAATTATGCATGTTCTTTTTGAATATTTAGGTTATCCATAATAATGATGGTACTTTAGGTTTATCTTTAAATACCATCATGTTTACATGCACAGCTTTAGATTTATCCAATGTAGAGGATCTCCTGATTAGAGATTTGAGAAATAACTCCCTTTGTTAAGTGATCTAATCCAGTTTATGTAAGGTGATATTGTCTTTGATATTCTTCATGTCCTTAATAATTGTATACCTAGCCCTGATTTACATTTTTGTGTTTTGCAATTGTTCATCCCTCCTGGGGGAGGTGGATTATTGTTGGCCCAAGAATCGATAGGAGTAGTAACATTATTATTCAAAAATAATGTAGTAACTACATAATTTCTCCTTAGATTGTAATTTTTCCCTTAGAACTAATATAATTCATGGATCTCATTTTTATTATCCTTTGGTTCATTCTCATACTCTATCAAGAATGGGAAATCATAGGTATCAAAGACCATTTTTATACTAGAGTGTCCTTGATTGGTAGAGGAAAATGGTTTTGTCTTATTAACAAAACCTTCCCATTGGAAGCACTATCACTTAGATGGGGGTGAATTATACTCTTAAAAACTTTCTTTTAATTCCTCCTTAGCATACATGAACCATTACATCAACATATAGATCAAGCAATGCATAAGCAATCAACCATACAAGCATGAAACAAGATTAGATAAGATAACAACACATCATATATTTGGGAAACCCTCAAGGGGATTAAAACCCACTGATACTTTAAAATGGACTACAATATTATAAGTTAAAATATCATAATTTAGTGAAGCACCAACTCCACATGGAGTATTAACCCAACTATCTAAGCACCAACCTAGCTAGGCTTTAGCAAGCACTAAATTACAAGGAAGCACCAACTCCTTAGATGACTCAGGACCAAATAATCCACCTTATTTATTTTATTACCTTCATAACACCTTGTTTCTCAACCAACTGATTATGGCCATCTATTCAACTCTTCACAATCTTATCCCTCTCAAACTGCCTTCTACGCCTCTTTGCTCAATTATGTCTCTTCAAGACTAATTAGGTAATATGACCTTAATATTCATATTTAGACACACTTTCAGATATTTATTATATATTATCTACACTCCTATGATGGTATACAAGACCTCCTTATGCTCACAATGTGCTATCTCATTCACATGCATTCATACATACTCAAATAGGCCTAAAACTGTCTTGTATTTATACAAGCCTCTTGCTCATATCCATCTTAGTCAGCCATACACACTTTCACACTTAGATTATCCTTTAAATATGTATTATAACATGTTTCATACATGTATCAATCATCATAATAGGTCATCCACAAATTAAAATACCAAAACCTCTTTTAGGCCTTAAGGAGACCTAATTCAATTAGGCCTTCATTAGTACACCCGTTACCTTATGTTCTTATTGAAAAATATGACTTAATTGAAAAAATATATAATTTCATACATTTATAAAATATACCAAATAAACATATTATAAGGTCCATAACACTTTTTGACACCAACCCCTTCATTAACACTCCTTGTAGCATTGTTCATAATTAAGCATGTGAACCTATAGAAAGTCTACCAAACAAAACTAAAGCATGTAAACAATTTAGTCACATAAACATTATAATAAATCACATGAAAATAAACTCTATAACCTAAAAAAAATCACCATGTGCTTTATACTTTACAACTCAAGGAAAAAATACTCAAATACTTCTATGCAAATAACCTACTCAGAACTACCTGAACACTCCAAAACCTGGTCATGAACAACTTCATCTTCAACACCTAAAATAACACTTCCCATTACTTCTGATACTTTAAAAATATATTTTAATATCTCTATACCACTTTCAAATATAAAAATCACAAGTTCTAATGTCAAATATTGGTCGTGTCTACCAATCTTTTGACCTCACTACACATAATCAAACCTGATTTTGGCTTCACCATTTCAACCACTTTCACTAACTTAAAATATTTAAAAAAGTATTAATATAAATATAAATTATAAAAAAAAACATCATATGCTTTATATAATTCAACTCAGGGCATAGATCCTCAAACTCATCACTACAACTTACTTACCTAAAACTACCAGTTTACCTTAAAGCACAATCATGGTGACATGGACCTTCAACAACTGTATGACCACTTTAAAAGACTTATTATGAATCTATATTATCCTATGATATAATAAAACCATTATAATATAGAAATATGATATGGTTAAATGTAAAATATTGGTCTTACGAATCAATTTTATGACCTCATTGTGCATATACCTCACTAAGCTAGACAAGCTATTTTGGCTTCATCATTTTCATAATTTTACCTTAATTTCAAGATTTATAAAAATCATTGATATTAAATACCATTTCCAAACACCATCTTCATGAACTTGGTTTCATCACTCTATCATGATAACACTTTCCTAATCATCTTCTCACTGATGCTTGGGTTTTTCATTATTTCCACCATTAGGCTTGTTAGTAACTGGCTAATTTAGATGATTGTTTTATCACACTTGAGGGTTTTAAATTATCCAAAAACCTTCATATACATGAAATAGGATTCTAAATATTCATCCTCCATCCATTTTCTTTTCTTGACCAATGCAACTTTTGATTGTTACAATAAATTCTTCATAAACAAGCTTGTATCTATGCAATTCTCTCTCATTTGACTAACCACCATAAAATGGAGGTACTTGGAAGATTTTAATACATTATATAATAGTTTTTATAGTCATTTGAGACAAATTTTGGATTTTTTTAATAGTATCTTTCACATCAGGTCCTTGTTAGGGTTTTAGAGAGGTTTAACACAAGTTTTGGTGTTAACACTTTTTCATAAAGGATTACCCATTAAATCCAAAAACAATTCCTATATTTATTGTCTATGACCCTTCCCCATATCTATTTAATATCTCAAGTTCCCATGCAGAGGTTACACATGCCAATGAACACCTAAAAGTCTTTATCAGATTTGCATGCCTTCATTTTATGTACTTGAAAGACCTCAAAACCATTTTTCATGACTTTTATTGTAAACCATGAACTCAAAATTTTTGTACATTATTTAAAAACCATATAATACTTTTTTCCATTCTCACATGTGCAAACTTGTCTTTAAAATTGATCTTCATGCCTCATTAATCCAGCAGGATCTAGGAGTGGTCTAGGTGCAAACTTGATTTGAATGTCCTACCCCTACAGGCTCACCTTGAAACTCTCATGGATGATTATACACCTTAATAAAATTATTAAAAAAAATCATAAAACCTCTCATTATATTATTCATTCATCTCACCAAGCCACCATGCTCATAACTTCTTATAAGGTCGTTTCATGTCATGACTAGTGCCATGTCTAGGCTTCTCAAGCACTTGAAACTTGACAACTGACCTTGAAACACTTATAAAAGTATCTATACTTATATCATCACACAATGACTAAAAAACCTCTCACATTCTTTTTCTTACTTACTTCACCAAAATTCACTATGCACACCTTTTCACAGCGTCTAGACTAAGCTTCTCAAGACACTTTATACTCAAGAACTAGTACTCAAACATGTTTACCTCAATGATATGAAACAAGAACACTCTTCATATATCACTCTCACACAAATGCAACAATATATTTTTGATCAACATTCTCTCATGTCCTCATGGAAACATAGAGCCTCATACCATGCTTTAATACTCACTTAACCATCATACCTCTTTGTGATAACACTAATAACTTCAAGCTTACTTGAACCTTGACATCAACCAACATAAAAGACATTAATTTGCCTTAAAATTATCTCTTGCATTCAAATTCTCTCTTTTCACATGGCTTCCTTATCACATCAAGCACACAAGTGCATACCTCAAATACCACTCATCATGCATCTTCCCCAGATGCACCTTGACATCAATGACAGCACTTCTTTCCTATTCATCTCCTTATAAAATATATCAAAATTAGTGTATAACTCTATGTAATCCATATCACTATGTTGTATTGTGTTGTGAAATTAGCACTAATTATGGATGGTTGCCTCCATGATGTTTATTTTGGGCACCCTGTTGGGTAGCTACTATCTTGGATTGTTTACAAGCCTTTTGAAATGTTTGGTATACCTTTAGAATCCAAAACTCTGATTGGTATTCTATCCTCTAGTGTTACTTATGTGTTTATTCATGTTGAGAAACTCATTTATTAATTTTTTCACCATTCTTTAAATCGATTTCAATTTTATTTTTATGGAATCAAAATTAGTACCCTATGTAGTAGCAGTATTGACCAATATCAAGGACTGGTTCTAGTTTTTCTAATTAAGCACAAAAAAATTCATTAAACTAAGGTGTTGATTGGGTGGAGTATGGATTAAAGGCACATGAGAGTACCACAAATTTTGGTTTTGGGCCACAATATTCTGATTTACATTTGAGATTAGGTTGAAAGCTAGAAACACAAGACCAAGATTAAGTGGGTCTAAATATTGCATATGGGGGTTTGATTATTTATCTATGTTGATATATTCAACATAGGCTAAACGTAGTGTGTCAACACTAACAAATCTATGTAGGAAAATAGTAGTCACATGGTCTAAAGTATTATTTTACATCTCAAATGCCAAAGTTTCAGCAAGTTTGTAGAAAGTTTCAAGCTAGTTATACATCTTTTTGAACATAGCATTGAAGGCTCAGATTGGCTCATTTGGTTCCCTTATCATATTTGTAAAGTGTTGATAAAAAACACTTGCACTAGTGACTTAGCCAAATTATTCAAATAAGGCATTTTGACATTGATCCCAAGATGTAAGTGATCTTTTCAAGATATTGAGAAACCAGTCATACGCAACATATTATAATGTGAAGGGGAAAAGTCTACATACTAGTCTTTATGGGTTAAATTTAATATTCCCATGGTAGTATTGAATGCCTTTATGTTTATTCATGACTCATATTCTATGAGAGAGAAAAATAAGGAAGATACTTTTTAGGGTTTTTTGGTAAATCATACACAACTTTAGTGATGTTAATAGTTGAACCAACTAGCCAAGTTGGAGCTAGGGCCATTGGGAATAGTGGAATATGGGGTTGTATACCTAGAGAGAATGATTGACCCTAAATTCCTTTCCTAAATCCATTATCAGACCTAAATTTTCTATGAATTTCCAAAGCTGGGTATATCAAGTTAGTGTCTAAGGTAGACCTTGTTAATCTTTTGAGTACTTCTAATGAAACTCAAGTGATGTCTTTCCTAATAAATAAAGATAGAGGTTAAATGACCTCCTTTTAGAATCATATGAATTTATTATTTATTTGGGTTCTATGCACACCCCAAAAACCTTTATGAAGTAGCCTCTATGTTTCAAGATCTATGAATGAAATTTACTCCAAGGTATGAGTTGTGGGGTATTTAGTTTTATAAATAACCTATTAATGGAATAATGATGAGTGAAGTAGTTTGTTTACCATAGATGGATCAGCTATGGATGAATCTAAATCTCATTTGATATGTGTGGACTGATGATAGATCTAATATAAGGTGGTTAGGACCAAAATAAACTCAAAAAAGAGGGAAAAGTAGGGTAGAAAAGAGTGCTTGTGGACCACACCAGATGGAACTTTTTTATACCAGCATTTTAACTAAAGGTTAGATTAGGAATCAAAGACCAATTTATTTTTTAGGATACTTTATCACACCAATAATAAAACATAGTTAGGATTCAAATGGAATAAAAATACAATAAACTTAAACACATATATTCAAATGTTGACGCATTTGTAAGACTGTAATAACACATCTACAAGGGGAGATTATGATTCATATGCAAAATACATTCAGATCAATATGAATAACTATTTTTTAAAATATAATGCATGCATAACCAAAAGACTAAGAAACTAAAATAATAAAACTTCTTACATAATCCACAAGTTTAGAGAAGAATTAAGATTTGCACATCGAGATTAATTTTAGAACTTTCCTCAAAATTTCCTATTAATTTCAATAGATAAATTTTTCCTCCCTTTGGGACTAGGAGGATACAAGTATATATAATCTTGGGATGGGGAAGGCCTCATCTCTCAAGTGAAGTCTAAAAATACATATCCAAAAGTAGCACTATATGATAATCTCATACAAAGTATGCATGTACAATAATGATTGCTCAAAATAGAATTCTTCATCTAAAATACAATATAGACATGCTAAATAAATTAGAAACTAGCAATTCCATCTCAATTAAGACATGCAATTACATATGTCTATTTATAAAGTGTTAATTCAACACTACTAAAAGAATAAAACTACAACATATCCAAAGTAGAGACTGAAGTAGGTGGAAATGAAGTTGTAACTTATATTGTAGCAGAATAGGTAATGGAACTAAAACTATGCCATAAGTGGTCACTAAAGTAGCTAGAATATACTCACTAGAATCAGCACGTAGGCAATCCCAATTTGAGTATGCATTAGTGTGTACTTGGTAATTTAAGCATCTTAAAGTAGAGTAGGCATGATTCATGTTGTTGAAGTTACTTGTTTGGTGGCTTTCATCTATAGGTAAAGTGCATGACTTGCCTAAAAGTTAATGTTTATGGTCTCAAAATAAATAAAAAACTCTTTTGAATAACTGAGGAAGCTTGTCCATTAATTTATTATGTATAGCCAATGCATCTCTAACCTCAACATGTAGTGTCTTAGTCCTTATGATTTGTTCCCTTAAAAAATTGACCACTTGCATTATTTCATCACTAGTCTTATAAATAGTGCCCTCAATCTCTATTCTAAAGATATCAAGTTTGGCTCATAGAATATTTCAAAAATGGGTCTGGGTACCAGTTTCCCCTATGGAGTGCTTGATTAAGTAACTCTTAAGTCTATCAGGATAGATATTGATTCCCCTTCTTGGTTTGAAAATTGTTGAGCCAGAGCTCACATCTCTTGATGCCACTCAAGTAAGTTGTCCCTTTTGGCAGCAATATAATTATGTGCCCAAGAAACTTCAGAGGTTATTATTATATTTAGGTGGGCATAAGCCTTATTCTCTATTGCCTGGCTTATAAAACCTAGCTTTCCATTAATGTATTTTATTTTTTTGAAAAATTGAAGAATATCTCCCCATTTGGTTTGGGAGGTGACCTTTGCAAACCTTATTGAACCAATAATGTCAAATAGCTTCCTAGTTATCCCTTACAGGTTGTCCACTATTTCTTTGGGATCATAGATGGTACTCACCTCTAGTTTCCTTTGTATAGGCTCATCAAAACTTTTGAACAACTCTTTTATGACCCTTTTAGCAACATCTAAAAAAGTATAGGGGTCCTCCTTATATCTTTCGAGGTTTGTGGGATTTATTTTTCTTCATTTTATCAAAGAATATGTCTTCTCTTTATTCCAACTCAAACTATTGACCTTAAGTCACGATATTTTTCCTCATAACCTTTCTCAAGGTGTTTATATGTCTGTAAAAATGAATCTTGACTATGGCTTGCTCAGTTATTACTAAATCTTATCTCCCTACTTCTTATTACAACTATTAAATCCATGAATGGATGTTTAGTGCAACTTGTTGCTATATTTATTTTGTCTAATTTTTTTTCCCTATTGAAAGAGTAGTTGAAGGAAACTTTGATAGAGGTATAATGGCCTTAGGAAAAGATATCCCTATTACAATAAAATGAGGAATAGCTTTCCTCCATCTAGTAACCTACCTTTGGACTAGTGTATCAATTACATATTTGGCCGACCCTATTACTTTGTGGAATGAGATCATAGGTGAGTCTACCTAGGGTTTTTGGCCAATAGGCATCTCTAATGATGTAGTTAGCCTAGGAGGGGTGGCTAGTGTGGTAAAAACTAAAGTGGACATCAGGTTTTGAAAATGTACCCTTTTACTTGGCTCAGGATAATGTAAATTGGTTCCACTAAATAATGAGTAAGTCACTAGGGTGATCAATAATTTTTTAAAATATTTAGTAACATAAGTGTATTCATCCCTAGTAGTCATAATAGTGGTTGCAAGGCCCATAATAGTAAGTTAGGATGTGGTAGGGAAAATTGGCATTGTAATTATTTGAGGCTAGTTTATTTGACTTAAAGAATGTAAATAATATACTACACCAATTATATTTTTAGTAGTTGAGGGAGTTCTTAAATAATGTGGTCTTAAAGGACTTACATCCTAGGAAGACATAACTATGGCATTGGTTATTATTATAGTTACCATTGTAGTGATCTGAGGTGGAGAGATTAGAGGTGTAGTTGGGGATGGACCCTATGTTGTAATGTGTATCTTTGATTTTTCCTCTCCTTCTCCATCTCCTCTATCTTATATAAATTCACTAGCCCCTAATTTACCATCTCCTTGGTTGGCTTACTCAGATTCTTACAATAATTTTATCCCTCCTGACTGGGTGCTTTCCTCAGTCATCTATTCATCATATTCTTCTATTTGTGTGGTCTCATCAAATAATTTTGTCTCTCCTTTTTTATTATTTTATACCCACTCCTCTTCATCATCCCATATTTTATCTTTTTCCTCACTATCATAAATTTGAATAGGGTCTGGCCCCAGTTTACCCTTTCTTCTCTTTTTCCTTTACTTGGGAGAAACTTCTTGCTTCTTCTCTACTTCCACCTTATGAGGTGAAATGAGAGGGGTATATGGATTATTTTTATATGTCATTATTTTTTTTATAACAATAGATACTAGACCAATTAAAGGTGAAATGGGAAATGGAGGGACTATAGTGATAGCAGATAGTAAGGGAATGAAAGGAATGGTGACCGTTGGAGGAATGATAGGTGATGGAGATGGAAATCTAGCGGACTAAGGTACTACTAATGGTGGTGGAGACAAAGGATGAAAATAAAAATGAACTTGAGATAAAAAATAAGGAAGACTTACTTGTTGTGCAATGGTTAATGGAGGCAAAGGAAGCATGGATAAAAGCCTAGATAATGTGTTGGGACTTACAGGTCTTTGTTATTTAGTGTGCATTGAGGTCCCTCCATAATGTACTATAAAGGAGAAAAAATTATGTGTATGATGTATCTTGGAGGTGTTGAATCTTATTTATTTAATGTAAGCTTGGTTGGATGGGCCATTTTGTTCTTGTATTTCTTCTACTTAAGAATGGGGTTCATGGACAGGTCTGGAAACCCATTCCTCTTTCTAAATCTCTTAGCATCCTTTTTAGTGATATTATGATCATAATGGATCCTATACACCATAATCATGGACATTTTAGCCTTACACATCCTTATATCCACTTGAATATCATCTTCATAACTCATGAATATGATATCATGATCATAAGATTGATGTTTATAGTTGATACTTACTTTTCATATTTTATGATGTATTCTCTGACATTTTTTATAGGGTCCCAATGTATAAAAGGTGACAATTTAAATCCATAATGTGCCCTAATGTTTCCAAAAAATTGGAGGTGTTCCCACATTATGTACTTCATCTTACCAATACAAAGAGGAGTTGGATGGGCAATTGCTTTTTTGCTTTCCTCAGGTCAGTATCAATGTTATCCACTAGTTGGACAATAGTCTCTTGTTCATCTATTTTATCAAGAAAAATCCTTGGTAGGTAAAAGGGTATAACTTTATGCCTTCAATTCTGATTATTGTACATACAGGGTACAACCAGTAATTTCTCATCTTTAGAAAGGTTTTATGTATGGTGTTAGAGAGACTGGGCATGTTCTTCCCATAGATTGCTTGATAGACCATGGCATAAAAAGTCTTAATTAAAATTTTCATGTTCTTCTTAAAATTATGAACATGAATAACATTGAAATCATCATATATCTTATGTTTGGGGTAGTCTATACATGGTTATCAGGGTTGCTCATAAGATGAATGCACAGTTATAGTCACCATGTCTACCACACAAGACATCATTTAGAAGTTCCCATTTGGGGAACTTACAAGATTTGAGAGTTTCAAAATAAAATTGGAGCTAATGATCTCTCTTAAGGCAATGATTTTGTTGAAATTTAAATTCATGTCCAATAAAGGGACCCATACCTTATTGACATATGTGATGGTTTAAAAAATATATATTCTATTCAACAAGGCCATGGTATTTCTCACCCCTAGTATAAAGTCCAAAATGGGGATAGTTAAGGTAAGGACCTAAAATTCAAAGTTGTTTTGGTTTCCAACCCACTCCTGCAACTTATTATTGACGTTGATTTTAAGAAGCCATAAATTCACCATGTCTTACATGTATGACATCTCCAAGAAAGGGATCCTATAATAACTCTGAAATGCATTTCCAAAAATATATGCAATTGGGGTTTTTACAAGCCGAAAGTGTAATATCTTCCAAGTAATCTTTCCATTTATGAATAAATCAAATAGTAGGTCAATCTAAGGCATTACATCTAGTTTGGTTGCTAGGCTGTAAAGACCAACTACTTTGATGGATAGGAGGTCATCTTTTTATCTACATGTGAAAATAGAGAGTTGATCCTTATCCTTATATGGTTTGACTACATATACCATATCCCGAATGATAGAATAGTGTTTGAACTCATGGTTAATATCTATCAAATCAAATGATGTATCTTTGTATTAATTTGGTCCTATAATTGAGTATGCAAAGGAAATTGGGATGCAAGATGAGGAAGCCATTGATGTTTTCTAAAAATGGTTTGCTCCATGAAAAGGCTACAAATTCTTAGTCGAAATGTAGCTCTAGAATCATATCTTGCACTTGAGATCTGAATTTGTAATACTCTTGATAGCTAGGAGGAAATTTAATTAGACTAGAAATGGTAATTCAAAATATATTACATTAGTTACATTGTCTTTGAGAATTGAATGCATTAATTTTTTGATTGATGAAAATTAAGTGCAATAATGGTATTTTCTCTTTTCCTTATTTATTCTTTGCATTTGAATTTCATAATACCAACTTCTACAACTTTTACTAACACGTAGCTTCTTTTGCATTCTCCTAGATACTTAGTCATCTTAGTATGATAGATGTCTCTTTTTTTCTCTTTTGGTCTTGATTTTGATGTCTTCGTTATTCACTTATGCAGATTCAAAGGACACATGTCTGCAAGTCACTATTTTGCTCCTAATTGAGTTGTTACTTATCATGTTTTATATCTTTAATTATAGTTTAGCGAGTTGATGACTCATATATGGATCTCGCTACTCCACTTTATTAGGACTTTATGTATATAGGTCCATGTTGATGTCACCTCTAGACTAATGAGATGATGACACATGGATAGATCTCATTGCTCTTCTTACCTAGGACTTTTCATAAATAGGACTATGTCATGTCACCTCTAAACTAGTGGGATGATGACATGTGGACAACTCTCATTGCTCTATTTTATTGAGACTTTCCATATATAGGTCCATGCTGACATCACCTCCAGGCTATTGGGATGATGACACTTGATAATATCTTTTCAATCCACTTGCCTAGGATTTTTCATACATAGGTCTATGATGGCATCCCCTCCAAGATAATGATATGATAACACTTGGTAATATCTTAGTGATCTGCTTGCTTAGGTGACTTTGTATAAAAGACTATGATGATGTCACCATAAAATGACTTTCATTCTTTACTTAGGCTCTAAGTTAGCAAATTAATTATGTGTGGAAACATTAAATGAGATCTGAGAAGGCCCAATAAACACTCAAGTATAAAATAGCTTATTTAAGACATAAAAAAAGGCAAAGACCTATCTAAAAATAAAACATGTCAACCATGTTAGTCATTAGATCATAAATCATACATGTACATTAGTATTGAGTTAAAGGAAATTGAAGGCAAAAAGTAAAACATGTAATATGGCTTAAACATAGTTTTGATTTGCTTATAAATTTGAAACACTATGCAACCTTGAAATGAATCATGTAGATTGATTCAAGAAAAAATAGATCTCAAGAGAGGCAAACAAATTCCTTTTAACATTACATAAATTTTGTAAGTTTTCACTTTTCAAATTCTATGTCATAAACTTCTGATTCAAAAGACCTTGAATAATAATATATGATTAATAATGGGTCCCTATTTGATTTTTTTAAAATGAGGTGTGTGTGTAATGTCATAACACAAATTTCCTTCCGTAAC
Organism: Torreya grandis; assembly: GCA_037957365.1. NCBI lineage: Eukaryota > Viridiplantae > Streptophyta > Pinopsida > Cupressales > Taxaceae > Torreya > Torreya grandis. The sequence continues at coordinate 271,804 of JARHVA010002183.1, forward strand.
CCCAAATATGCTCTTCCTTGGATTCAAGAAGATATTATATTATCTACATCTTTGCAAAACTATTCTCAAGTATTTTATATGGTCTCCTTCATTCTTGAAAAATAATGTAAGATCATACATATAAATAAAATTGAACTTACCAATTAAATCCTTGAATTCAATTTCCATATCACACTAAAAAGTAACACCCATATTTATTAGACCAAAAGGCATTTTCCTATATGCAAATGTCCCCCATTTTATTGTGAAGGCTATCTTGATTTGGTTTTCATGATTCACCATCACTTGATTATAACTAAAATACTCATCTAAGAATGGCATCATTTGTGAACCATTCACTATTTACATTACCTAATCTAGTGATGGCAGTGGGTAATTATCTTTATCTAAAGTTTGGTTCAAATTCCTAAAGTCCACACACAAACATATTTCTCCATTTTTTTCGGGACTAGAATAAGATTTTTAATCCATGTGGATTTCTTTATAGGAAAAATAATTTTGGCTAATAATAATTTATGTACTTATTTGAAAAATATATGTTCCAACAAAGGATTCATAGGCCTTTGTCTCTGATGTAAAGTTTCAAATCCTAGTTTGAGAGGAATGGTGTGAGTGATGATTGAGGTGTCAAATACCTTTAGATATTCATAAATCTAAGCTATGGTATCTCTATAATCCTTTAGGGCTTATGTAATTCCCTATTTCTCTATTTCAGTATAAGTTGTGCCTAAAATAACTTTTTTTGAATCATTTGCATTCCATAGATTACAATTCTTATGCAATATACCTTTATAAGGAATAATATTTTCTTTTTCACCTTGATAGTCCATGTAAAATAGTATTTCCAATGAAACCATACCTTTAATTATGTTATTTTTATTCATATTTATTACACCATCTTCATCCATTTTAAAATCATTTTTACCAACTTTATTTATAATTTGGGATTCAAATTAATTTGAATTTATGATGAAATCAATTATATGATTATCATTCTTTAACACCTAAAACATTATGACATTATATGCAATGGAAAGAGCATAGACCAACTCCATAGAAAACATATTTATCCAAGAGTTTGCAATTGGATCCAATGTACTTACAGCTATTACCAAAACATCAACCATATGAGTTTAACGAAGAATATTTTATATATTAAATGTATCAAAATATTTTATTATATTATACTTTGATATGATACCTTGACAATAATATATTATTATAAGCATATTTATTTCTAACTTGTTTGATCACTAATTCTAAGTCTCTTAATATTTTCATGTACTTAACTACCTTTTTGAGAACAAATTGAAGTCCATGAATTAATGTTTCATACTCAACTACATTATTTGTGAAAGTAAATTATAATTTTAATGTAGCCAAATATGATTTTCCCCTTCGATTAATAAGCTCTATTCTATCACCACAATCTTGTTTAAATTTAGAACCATCAAATTTTTAATTCCATAAATGAATTTTAGTTGTTTGTTATTGATTCGGTGATATGGATGTTACAAAATTGTGACCTTCATTCCTCTTCATTTTGACATAAAGAGTGTATATGTTATGTTCTTCATTTGAAAATGATTCTTTCAATTGTGTCTTCATTAGCTAAAGTAGAGGCAAAGTTATTCTAGATGGAGGTATTTTCAGATCTAAACCTTATTTATCTTCTTTATCTAGATTGCCATGTTCAAGGTTGCTTACTTTTATTTTTACCATTTATAATGTTGAGAGGAACACTTGATAGCTATATTTTGCATGTTATTCATAATGAATTAAATTTTCATATTTAGGAGCATCAATGTGTGATGTAACTATTTAAAATACAAAAAGTGTATCATTTATGTCCATATGTTCTAGCTTTCCAACTCCATCATTGAACTGATCTCTTAGATTCTTTGCTTCCTCTTGTATGAATAACATATTGATATTCCAATTTTCACAAGTTAACTCATTTGAAATAACCTTTATACTATAAAAATCATAATTGTTGTAATTTATTTTGAATATCTTTTGATTAATAGATGAAGCAATTATAGTAAATATGATTTCTCCGACTCTTATTCTACTTTCAATTGTATAGATCCCAAGTTCTAATTTTGTATATAATATCACATTATTCTTGTTATACTCAATAATTAAATGCTTCATTTTTTTCTCTTTCATTTTTTATTTGATTAGGGAAACCACATCATGGGAGCCACATATGAGATAAATTGATAGACACATATCCATTTAATGTTCTAGATAGTCTCTACTAAGAAACATATCATATAAATAAATAAACTATTGTCCCATGTGATCTGAGGTTAACTACATATGAATGTGATTCAATTCACAAACCACATTAACTTCTAATTTATCTAGTTGAAAAAAAATATATTTGATTTGGCATGATTCAATCTTAATTTTTGACATACTGAGAGTGTGGCATCACATTACCTGAGGCCTCTAAATACACCAAACAATTGTGTAAGTATTTTTACAAAAAAATTGAATTTTTTGAATAAATGGAGGAGTTTCAATTTTTTCCTTATAAATAACTACATGAGCATCAACTACTTTAATAGTTTCTTTTTATTTTGGAGCAAAAAAAGTTATCAATAATATGTCTTTTTGATATGTCATTTGGAGTAATTCAAACATTGATATATTTGTTAGGAATATAGAATGTAAAGCAATATTATTGAAATAAAGATGGAAATAAAATGCAAAAAACACAATACAATAGAGACACAAATTTAATATGGTTCACCCAATATGGTCTACGTCCACACAAAAATAACCAATTCTTCTCTTATTCAATCCAACAAATAAAGAGATAAACCTATGATACATCCACTATAATCTCCTCTCCACTCACACACCATGTGTCTACGTGATTATAATTCCCTCATATCAAAGGAGGGTTACATATTAGGACAAAAATACACCAACACAATTTATACTATTAGATTTGTGACCTAATCATGAATGCTCTAGATTTACTATGAAATTATAATATTTTACAATGTATTTTTTACAAAAATTTTGCTTTGAGGGTGCATCCCTCAAAATCATACTAGGGGGGCTCCAAGTATGGTTTCCACCCCCCTGGACCTCCATGGCGACCATAGTTGGAGGGGAGGGGGTGGGGGGCAGCGAGGGGGGCGGAGGGTGGCATTTCCCCCCACAACCCCTATCAAGAACTAGGATTTCAAATAAGATCAAGCTCCACCATTCAACAATATTATCTTTGGTCTTCTTTAAGTATTCAACAATGTTGTATCCAAATTATTTTTGCTTTAAGTGTTTATCTATTTATGGAGATGAAAGAGTAGAGGTTATCAAAAGTATTTTCATTTTATTTCTCAACATGTAATTATTTCCCTTTTAATACTGTCTATATGCTTGAAATTCATTTAAATTGTCTTCTAATTCATTGTCACTTTTGCTTGAGAATTCATAAATCTCTTAAATCAAGGCAGTGCCTAGATTCCTTTCAGTTTGATTTACATTATTTTCAGGTGTTGATACTATCTCTAGATTCTCTATTTCCATTTTTACAAATGTTTGAAACCAATTTAAATTCATAATAATTATTTTCAACATGCATAGTTGTATTGTGCAATCTACACCAAGTGGGTAATGTCAAATCTATTGAATTCACTAGGTTTCCAACGTTGTTGTTGGTTTGATTTGCATTATCTAAAGGATTGGGCACACCTCCATTATTACTCCTATTATTCCATTGAGGATTATATCTTTAGAAATTAAAATTTATATTATGAGGATTATTCATGGATTGATTTTGATGTTGAGGCACTTAAATCTGTAATTCAATAATGTCATTGGTTAGCCTTTTGACCATTTGTTATAGAATTCCTATTTCTAGGCTCACATTTGAACTTTGATTATTTTTGGTTTGTGTAATTGTGAGAACTATAGTGTTGTAACATTAAAAAATGTGGGAATAACATATTTAATTTTACTAAAAATAATATTGTTCAAGATTTAATTATTTAAAGATGTTGATCTACCTTGTTGACTCCAAGTTAAACTAGTATGACCACTTGCATTATGTGAAATATAAGTTTTATTATAGGATACAAGGATAATTTGTGGATTATTTTCTTGAGGTATTATTTGATTTGAAGGAATCGTATGATTCAAAGGGATTCAATTCAAAGGTGTTAGATTATAAACTTTGTTTTGGGATAAATATGTGGCACTTAGAATTGAATTCATTAGTGGGGTGTTTTGCATAAATATGTGATTAACCATTTGAATATGATTGTATGCACCTAGTTGTCATAATGAAGGAAATGGACCAACACCATATCCTTGTGGCGTCATTTTTTGTTCAATATTTTCATTATATGTTAAAGACAAAGTTAAAAGTGTTGCTAGAGTTCTCTTTACAAGCATATAAGTCATTAGATCTAAAACTCTTAAATAAGCTTGAATAACATTAGGTTTTGTTTGTGTATGGGTATTTCAACCTCTTATACAATTTGTGAAAATGAGTGTTAAAAATAAGCATGGATCATTTGGTTCTCTATGAGTAGTTGTAAATTGATTATATATGATTGTATGATCAATAGGCACTCTAAAATGATTAATAAATACAGTCTCAAGATCATTCCAAGATGTAATGGATCCATATAGCAAGACAAGGTACCAACTATATGTCATTTCATCTAAATTGTAAATGAATAATCCAAAAGTCACATTCTCATACTGGATCCAAGTTATTATTATGGCATCCTTGAAAGCTTGTATATATTCTTCTATAGTTTGAATCCCACCATGTATATATTGTGGACAAAATCTATCAAGATTCTAAGGTAAAACATGTGGAAGTCTTGAAATATTTACTAGATAATTTCCTCCTCCAAGCCAAGCAATAGTTAGTGGTGGCTTTAAAGGGATAGAAAAAGGATTCACAAAAGGAATAATAGCTTTTGGTGAACTATTGGTTGAATTGATATGTCTAGTTTTAGATTTTCCTTTGTCATCTCTAGTTATTTTATGTTTTTTTAAGTATAAGAGTTCAAAGTCACCCTCAATAGACTTTTACCTCATGGCAATTTTTCTATTTTCCAATTTGATACTCAAAATATCTCAATTTAGGTGATGCCTCCAAAATGTTAAAGCTTGAGTTGTGTCCTCCTTATACCATTAATCCATTGTTGTGTTATTTGACACACCAACTCAAATAGGGTGGAAATCCATCATGCCTCCCCTAAAAGGAGATGGAATCTCCCAAAGGCCTATGTCACTAGGTCTTGGTATGTTGGGATAACCTAGTCAATGATGTGTTTATTGTTTCAATCAAGGGGTCTATTAATAAACTAATAAAATATAAAATAAGATAGAATATTGTATAATTTGCCCAAAAAATCAATAAATTCAAATATAATAAATAATTATAATTTATACATCATCATCTCATTACATACATTAACTTTTTTCATATCAACAATGAAGAGCATTTGCAATCAAATATTCAACTTTGCAAAATCATATTACAACTTTCATATCCATTTTAATCCTAACCTAACTAATTTCATCAAAAATGACAAAAGATAAGGATAAAAAGAAATAAAAATGACCCTATTTTATGATGGTGATAGATCTGATTCAGTTGATTAGATAAATCCCTTGAAACCAATCTTTTAATTGATCATTATACACACAACCATAAAAAAAAGATGATGCAAAAGTGTAAGGATAAGTTAGCTATTAATAAATATGAACAAAACCACCATAATCATGTGTAAATAATGAACGTAAATATTCACAACATTTTAATTTGAAATAGATTGCATAAAATGCTTGTTGGGATTCATCATACTCAATTGAATTATAGAAATATGCTCATAATAGCATAACCCATCAATGAAAATAAGATAAAACTAACTAAGAAAAGTAGAAAATGATTTCAAATGTTTGATCTTTCTCACCCTATCTACCTATACATCCCTCTTTTTTGTCTTATTTTTGGTCTTATATAGACTTTCAATCCAAAGATCATAAGCCATCCACCCGCCAAGTGGTTACAAATATTAAATGAAAGACACCAACCAAAGGCCCAGATTCAATGTGAAATTAAATGATCTCAACGGAGTAAATTTTAAAATCATTAATAATAGGCTCATATTAAATTCATGTGGCAAGGAATATTTTAGAATAATAAAAGATATCAAATTACCACGTTGAACATAAGAGCTTATTCATTTATGAAATATTTCTTCCTACTCTGTCTCCTATGCATACTTATAATGCACAAGTCACAAATCCATTAAATATTAGTGACAAGTCCTACCTCAAAGTGGAGTGTCATCCTTATTTAATCCTAAAACATAATAATTTAAGCATCACATTGCTCTAATAAGAGCCATAGATATCAAATACATTGAATGCATAATGCATTACTAAATTAATAAAGTCACAAAATTTAATTATTAACAAGTTTATAAACTTGCATCAAATCTATATAAAACATATGTCATTGCAAACCTAGGTAAAATAAATTTACAACACATCAAATAAAATTAAAAATAGAACCACAAATCACAAGATATGGCTTAAAAACCATTGTGTAGTCATGATCAAACAAATCAACATCCCTACAACACGCACAAAGATAACTTCACAGACAAAACATGAGAAATGCCCACTATATATTACATCACTAAAAATATCTTAGAAATACAATCAAAGGGGTATTTTCAAATTTTTAAAATAATTAAGTTAATCCATGCGCAATACTTTTTAAGTGTTTCCTAATCAAAAGTTGGCTAAGTGATGAATCATCTAGAAAGGGATATTTTGCATAGTTATAACTTTTTAATTGGAAAAATAAATGATTGTGAACTAATTGAATTGCATTATCATATTATTAGGTTACTATAATTAAATATTTCAAGTAAATTTGACATAATTTGTTTATTTGAAAATAGGTTTTAAAAGTGCCTATTGGTTAGATTTGAAATCTAGAAAGACGTAAAAAATAAGTAAGTAAAAATAATGTAGAAGCTAGTTTTTATTGTTGTGAATTTTTTATGTGAGAAACTATTTCATGTAATGTTCTTTATCCATTGAATTATTCTCACATTTTGCTACCATCATGCAAGATTGAAAGATAATTGAATGTGAATTGATTGTGTGAAAATCATCCTGAAATGTGTTCACTAGCTAAATTTAAAATCTTAAAAGATGCAAAAAATGACTAAGTAAAACTCAACGTAGCAGCCAATTTTAATTGTTGTGCATTTATCATGTGGAGGATTATTTTATGTAATTTTTTATACCATTACAATCTCCTCACATTTGAATACCATCACTCAATAAGATAATTGGACCTCATTTGCCAGTGCGATTTTTTTTTTGAAAATTGTTGTTTGGTAAAAAATACAAACTACACTACACACACCCAAAACACTTAAAATTTTGTATCTGAAAGAAAAACCAAGGTTTGAAAGATAAAAAAAATAGGTATCATGATTTCTCAATATAAAAAGTGTGTGTTGTGTAAGCAATAGGTGACTCTTCTATCAAATCACAAGTCTTTTTTCTTAAACTTTGGGTAAACTCAATAAGTGATGGAATATGAATTCTTCACCTAGAACATGACTTGATAGGCTCAATTGAGTTGTAATGCCAAGCTCGGGCCCAAATTAACTCATTTTATTTAGTGTCTAGGTTATCAAGGTCTTCTTCTTGGGGAGTGTCTCAAGCACATTGGGATTCCTAAACCCAAGTTCCCAACGTGCTCTCGACTTAAAACCTTCATATACCTTTTTTTGGACATGCCTAAGAGCCTAGATTCCTATCAGTGGATTCATAGTTTATTTCAGCCTTATCACCCACAGCCACTCAAATTGTGAATGGTCATTTTTGGAATAATATTCAATAACATCCATAAATTTTTTCTCTATGAATTTTTTTAGAGTTATCATTTTATTTCAGCTATGAAAGTCTAGAAATTCACCTATTTTCAACAATAAAGATCTTTATATGTTGTTAATGATAAATTCCATGTTGTTTCTTTGTTTTTTTACAAATATAAGCAAGGTAGAGAAGGTGGCTTTAGAATTTTAACATCTACAGGTCTTGCTCAACCAGTTGGGGGAGTTCTCCCTACATCATGAGCCATGTTCTTTTTTAAAAACTGTTATATGGCACTCCTCCACCAACACTTGGACGTCAGTAGAGGTATTCCCATTTTCACTTCCCCTCTACCACCTCCTGCTCCCCCTCTCCCTCATCCTCAATGGAGGGGATATATTTTGTCATTACATGTCATGTCCTCACTATCTCATCTCAGTGGACTTCACCTATGCAGGTTGATGACTTAGTGGGGTATTATGTGTCATTGCCTCCTAGCTTGAGAATTACAATCTCTTTGACTGTTTTGAGACCACTCAAGATGGATGGGTGATCCCTAATCCTCCTTTGGCTAAACACTCTTCTTGGATTGCTCAATACCCTAAAAATGATTTGCCTCCTTGACTATCAAGTAATGGGCCTTGTGCTAACTTTTTTACTCATATTCACACACACACACACACACACACACACACACACACACACACACACACACACACACACACACACACACACACACACACACACACACACACACCACTATCATCTAAGTATGATAAAGTGTGTGTATGTGTGTGTGTGTGTGTGTACACCTTATCTAATTATGATAACCATATATACATATATATATGTTTATCATATATATATATATATATATATATATATATATATATATATATATATATATATAAAGTGTGTGTGTATATGTGTGTGTGTGTGTACACCTTATCTAAGTATGATAACAAACATATATATATATATATATATATATATATATATATATATATATATATATATATATATATATATATATATATACATCTTATCAAATGATAAGGTATACCTTATCAGATAATAAGGTATGGTGTATATATACCTTATCAAAAGATAAAGTGTATATATACCTTATCATCTGATAAGGTGTGTATATATATACCCACAATCGCTTCATGTGTGTGTGTGTGTGTGTGTGTGTGTGTGTGTGTGTGTGTGTGTGTGTGTGTGTGAGTGATATCATGCTTAGATGATAGTTTTGTTATTTTAAATCATACTTTTTTATAAGCATGAAGATTTCAATGTGTATACCAATTGATAACCATCTATGTATCATCCTTTTTTAATAATTAATAGATATAACAATGAGTTCCCAAAAAAATGATCAAAACTTCCCTCCCATGAAAAACATATATTAAAGAGAAAGTGTTTCAACAATCCTGGTAAAATTGTGTAAAGATTTTACTAAAAACCATTACATAGTTTTCCCAAAAATTATTTTTTTAAACCAAAAATCATTGCATAATTTTCCTAAAAAATAATTAATGAATCCTCACATTGTCCTAATAAGAGCTATAGATATCATATACATTAAATGCATAATGCATTTTAAAAAACAAAGTCACAAAATTAAATTATTGAAAGGTTTTTAAACTTGCATCAAATCTATATAAAACATATTTCATTTCAAATATAGGTAAACCACATTTCCAACGCATCAAACAGAATTAAAAACGAAACCACAAATCACAAGATATAGCTTAAAAAATAATGTATAGTCATGATCAAACAAATCAGCATCTCCAGAGCACACTCAAAGATAATTTCAGAAGACAAAACATAGGCAATACCTATTGTATCTTATATTACCAAAAATATCTTGGAAAGACACTAAAAGTGGTATTTTTAGTTTTTTGAAATAATCAAGTTAATTCCTATGCAATACTTTTTAAGTGTTTCATGATCAAAAGTTGGCTAAGTGATGAATCATCCAAAAAAGAGCTATTTTGTCTAGTAATATATTTTGATTGAAAAAATAAATGACTATGAAACTAATTGAATTGCATTTTCATATCATCAGGTTACTATTATGAAATATTTCAAGTGAATTGGACATCATTTTCCTATTCTAAAATAGATTTGAAAAGTACCTACTGGTTAGATAAAAAATTTAGAAAGATGTAGAAAATAACTAAGTAAAAATCATTGCAGAAGCTATTTTTGATTGTTGTGAATTTCTTCAGTGAGAAATTATTTCATATAATATTTTTTCACCATTATTTTTTTCTCACATTTTACTACCTTCATGAAATATTAAAAAATAATTGGATGTAATTTGATTATGTGAACATCCTCCTAAAATCTGAAATCTTGAAAGATGTAGAAAATGACTATGTAAAACTCAACGTAGAAGTCCATTTTGATTGCTATGCATTTATCATGTGGAAGATTATTTTGTGTACATTTTTTATCATTGCATTCTTCTCAAATTTGACTACCATCACATAAGATTTTAAGATAATTGGATCTCATTTCTCTGTGCAAAAAAAATGAAAAATGTCGACTGTTAAAAAATTAGAAATTACACTGTGTACTCAAAACACTAAAAAAATGGTATCCGAAAATAAAATCAGATTTCAAAGATTAAAAAAAAGAGGTACCATGATTTCTCAATATAAAATTAGAGTGTGTTGTGTAAGCAACAATAGAATTCTTTATCAAATCACGAGTCTATTTTTTTAAGCTTTAGGTAACCTTAATAAAAGATGAAATATGAAATTTTCACCTAGAACATGGCTTGCTTGGCTCAATAGGGTTTGTAATGCCAAGCTAGGGTCCAACTTAACTCATTTATTTAGTGTCTAGGTTATCAAGGTCTTCCTCTTGAGGAGTGTCTCAAGTACATAGGGATTCCAAAACTCAAGTGCTAAGCATGCCCCTGACTTAAAACTTTCAGGGATCTTTTTTTGGATGTGTCTAAAAGCTCAAATTGGCTGACAGTGAATTCATAGCCTATTTAAGACTTATCACCCAAAGCCACTCAATTGGTGAATGGTCATTTTTAGAACAATGCTCAGTGGCATTTATAAATTACCTTTATGTGATTTTTTTTCAAAACCACATTTTCTTTTAGCAATGGAAGTCTAGAAATTCAACTTTTTCAACAATCAATATCTTTTTATGCAATTTTCTAGTTAATAATAAAGTCCATGTTATTTCTTTGGCTTTTCTACAGGGGTAAGCATAGGTAGAGAAGATGGCTTTGGAATTTCAATATATACATGTAGTGTTCAACCACTTGAGGAGTTCTCCCTACACTATGAGTCATGTTCCTTTTTACCAACCCTTACATGACACTCCTCCATTGAGACTTAGACGTCAGCAGATCTATTCCTACTATCGCTTTCCCCCTTCTATACCTTCCCTTCCCTGTCCTCCTCCATGGAGGGGGTAGAGTTTGTCATTGTGCATCATGTTCTCTACTAACTCGTTTTAGTGGACTTCATCTATGTAAAACGGTGACCTAGTGGGGCATTATGTGCCATTACCTCTTATTTGAGGAATGACAATCTCCGACTCTTTTCTAAACTATTTAAAATGGGTGGCTGGCCCTTAATCTTCCTTTGGCTAAACTTTTTTCTTGGGTTATACAAAATTATAAAAATGATTTACTTCCATGACCATCCAATACCATACTTTTCTTACTTATAATTTAATATTTTATTTTTATTTTTAAATTATCATACTTAGTTAATAATTTTGTTATTTTAAATCATGTTTCTTTAAAAACTTAAAGATTACAATGTATATACTAACCAGTAACCATTTATGTATTATATTTTTTTTATAGTTGAATATCACGATAAATTCCAATAAAGAGAGACTCTTTCAAGAGTGTGATTTACATAGTTTTCTCGGAAATCGTTGTGTTTACGATCAAAGACACTCCCTCACTATTTGTGATGATGGTAGGAAATGAGAAAACGAATTTGTTTATATCTCTCTCATCGGGCTGGCTATATATACAAGATAAAAATGAATCATGCAAAGTGACAAATAATACAAACAAAAAAACAATGGCATTGTGAAAGTGATGAATGAGTGGCTAGGGGTTTGTAAGTGGAAATTATTTTGCGTTAAATTTATGAGCCTCGCCTCGTTGGCTCCTTAATTATCACACAACTCATGAGATGTGATTGGTGTCAAAAGTTGCCACCGAATGTTCTCAATAATGAGATGCATGATGCCGTGCATGAGGCTGCTAACATAACACACATGACCATTTAGGGTTATTAGGCTTCTCTGGCCTAGGAATCGAAAATATATATTCAATTAAATTTAACTATTATTCCCAATTATGGATAAAAGACATCACAGCTGGTGGGACCCAGATAGAGTCAAATCAATCCAGTGGAGGGCCCCTTTTCCAGATGCAAAATGGATATTCGTCTGTAAATTAATATGGATGAAATCTATTGCATAAGTTAAGTTTTCCTTTGAAGTAAAATTAAAAGTAGGTCTTATTATTTTGCTGTTCCAATTTTTCAAAGATTTGATGTTAAGGAGCTTTCTTAGATGTGGTCTGGTTTGTTTTTGTTTTTGATTTTTTTTTGTTTTGCTTGTATTTTGTTTAGGTTGGATCTAATGTATTGTTGTGAAATGGGAATTTTTTTTTTTTAATGAATTGTCTGATACATATTAATATATTTATATTAATAATATAAACTCTATGATAGGTCCTTATCAATTACAGCTTCCTCCGTGCATATTCATGTGGGTACATACTCCAAGTTCTACATAAGCTCGTCCATATACTTGTACACAAAATGAAGGGTATATCATAATTATACAGTATATGGATTCTGTTATATATTAAGTTAAGAGGCAACGAATTTGCATTTTGTTGGATTGACAGGATTTAGTGTATGGTTGACTGAGTAGAAGAGGAGTGCTCAGACGTGTACTATGAATTAAGAGGAGGCAGGGCAGGCTTTTCTTGCATGGCCATTGGTTGCATTCATTCATGTGGCTTCTCTTCTGTTCACATCATTTCATGGCTTGAAGTAGCCATGATGTTTTTTTGTGATGAGGAACTATGGTTTACTGTGAAGTTTTAGGTGCCAGGCTAGTTATTGCTTATGGAGAAGAAAATGAACAAGAGAAGTGTATTGTTGTGTTTTGGGCAAGACCATGCTGTTAAATTTTAATATGTTATCATAAGGATAAGTTATAAGAATGGCAGCAACAACTTTGGCTGAGAGTTTGTTGGAATGGAAGGATTTTCCCAAAGGCCTTAGGGTTCTGGTGTTGGATGAGGACACTGAGGCAGCTGCTCAAACCAAATCCAAACTAGAAGCCTTTGATTATGTTGGTAAGTAAGACAAATTAATAATAAAACCAGTAATTACACCTTCGGTTCCCCATTGCAAGCCAAATTCAGCCCTTATGTTTTTAACAATGTCCCTGTACCTACTACCTATTCACTGTTTCTCAGCAACCTCTATACTCATGTATTGTGTTTCCGCTGACAAGAACACAGAGTTCTAAAACTACCCATTTCTCTATCTTAATCATGAGGAGTTTATCTAATTGGATTTGGGTGTTGGCTAAACTTGCAGATTAAACGAGCATTTGGGAGTTCTTTTGTTGTTTGCCTTACTCATCACATCCTTTTTACAGAGATCTTCCAATTTTGCAACATGGTATTGCACTAAATTTTTGAGTTACACTTTGACTTTTTCCAATCCTGTAATTAGGCCCAGAATGCCTCCATTGTAGAGCCAGGGGGGTATACGGAACAAGAAAATTGGTAATAGTATGTTGGAGGATTAGCTGGGCACTGTGGGTTTTTTTATCATGATCTCAACTTCAAATGGACCTATTTCATTCCAGAAGACCATACAGATCCCCAAAATGAGGTGAACGTTCTTCTTAAAGGAGCTCAAGTTTACTGGACTTGAGTTTTACGCGCAGGTCGATAAGGTTTTAGAGGATTTTCGAGTCTATGTTTATGATCCGGCCTTCACTAGACAAGGAATGTCAATGCACCAGACATGAATGCAAATTAGTCCAGTAGATTTTGATGGCCTAAAATTTATAAGCATTTTTTCTTGAATGGTTTATCAAACTAGCTGATCTGATAGGAAAAATGATTTGCAACTGACTCTATGTAGAAGAAAGGACATACAATGCCGCTAAGAATTCTGTATATGTTTTTTTTTTTTTAATTAAATTTGAAGAAACATTTAGGATATATATCCTGTTGTGGTTTTGTAGTCTCTTCCTTTGTAGACCATGATCTATGGATTTGCATTGTAAAGGGATGTTAGCTGTATGCGTATGATTTCTAACTAAAAAAATTCAATAAGGCATTTTAAGTTTTTCTCTGTGACTGAGTAATGGCAGTGTACGTGTCATATAGAGATGGATTTGGTGTAAACGGCATTTTAGCTGCATAATTTTGTGTAAATTTTATTGTAACTTATTCCATCCCATATATAATACTGGGTCTCCTGAGGAGTTAAACTTAAACAGAGACATTCTATTCTATCTCTGTGTTGGTAATATTCTCTTAGTTTAATTCACTCCTGCCCGCTTGGCTTTTTTTCTGTTATTTGGCATTGTCCATATATATGGGAAGGGGTTCTAATCAAGTTGCAATCATTTTTGGAGGCAGTTTCTACCTTTTCCAATGAAATGGAGGCATTGGCTGCTATTGCAAGTGGGACTAATTTATTCCATGTTGCTCTGGTCGAGGTAAGTTTTTTGACTACATTTTGGCTTTGCCTGTGTTTCCTACCGTTTTCAAAGTAGCTTGCCAGCATATTTGATATTATTAGATAACTATTCTCCAAATACAAATTGTCCTGCAGTCTTCTTGTGTCATTGTAATCTCTCCCTCTTTGTTGTAGGTGACCACAGGCAACAGCTGTAGAGGTTTTAGATTCCTGGAAACTGCCTGTGACTTGCCAACTATCAGTAAGTTTTTCTAAAAACATGTTGATGGCTTTATCACTGAGGTTTAAGATGTGTTTAAGTGCATCTGTTGCAAATTTGACTGGAAAAATGCAATTTTCTCCATTTTTTTCGTACCTGCCATCATTAACTTAGATGCTGTTTTTTAAAATGCAGTGATGTCAAACACAAGTTGTCTGAACACAACAATGAAGTGCTTGGCAGTAAGTTTTCCCATCTAGTTCAGATGATGGTTTTTTCTTCTATTGATTTTTTCAGAAGTTATTCTATTCAAACTTTCAGCTCGATGTGCAAAAGACTTTCGAGTTGCACTTGTAACTAATAAATTTCAAACAGCTTGGAGCAGCAGAGTTTCTACAGAAGCCAATATCTGAGGACAAGCTGAAAAATATTTGGCAACATGTGGTTCACAAGGTATGTGTTTTGTCGTTTGACAAATCTTCTTATCTCATGTTTTTCAAAAGTTGTATTTTATCCTTAGTTCTTAACATTCCAAGTTCCACTTTAGAAGGATAAGAGTTCAAATCTGGATAGTTGTCACAGTCTTGTTTTCTGCACTACTGTATTTTAGTTTTTGAAATAGATTTGTATAGCATCCTTTCCAACTATTTAGATTTTGGACAGAGGGGATCCACTGTTCATCAATCACATAATCTATTAGGCTTTATAAAGGAGGCATGGTTTTCTAAGGAGGTTCAATCTATGCAGGCATTTAGTACACAAGAAAATGTGCTTTCCAAGTCTCTAAAACCAGTAAAAACAACTGTTGCATCGATGCTTAAAGTAGGGCTGGGACAGACTCAAGTCAAGGGCGAAAGCCTTGAAGGTGGAGAATCTGATCAGAGCATAGGTGAGGCCAGTGCTCCTTATGAGGCAGTGTCTGGCATGTTGATTCCAACAGATCCTATAACACAAGAAACAATAACGGAACCCTGTAACAGTGAGAGATTTACAGCTCCATCAACTCCTCAGCTGGAACAAGTTGGTAGATCTGCTTCGGATGAGGATCTTCAGGGTAAATCTTTAACATTAGATAATACCACAAATTTAAACACTCAAATTTTGTATGCTTCCAATAAGCTTGGGTATAGGGCAATAGGAGAAGTGAAATTAGATGCTGAAGCTACCTCAGAGTGGTCATCTAAAGTGGATAGCTTAGTATCTGTGAAGAAAGAAACTCAAGATATGGATGAAATATCATTGAAAAGAAGAATTACTAAGCAGTTTGGGCTGAAATCTGACGACATAACAAATGAAAAGTTGCAGAATGGAACTTATTCTAGTACTTCTGGTTTACAGTCAGAGGCTGGGACTGTAGGTGTGAATGTAGTTAATGGTTCTGGTATTGCAGAAGAGGAAGTAGGTTCAGCTGAAGATTCAAAGAGTGATGAGGAAAATATTGAGACAGAAACTGTACTGTCTTCTTATGCTTGCAATGAAGAGAATGTGGATTCCAGTACAGAAGATACCAAGGGAAAGAAGAGTAATGTAGAACGTGGTTGCAAAAAAAACAAGAGCTCTTCTAGCAAGAAAAAATTGAAGGTAGAACACTGAGCCAAACTATATGTTGAAAAACTTATAGGGACGCCTCTTGCATGTCTGGAGTCTCTCTACAATTTTTTTTCCTTTCTTCAGGTAGAGTGGACAATGGACCTCCATCGGCGTTTCTTGCAAGCAGTGGAACAACTTGGAGTTGATCAGGCAATCCCCTCAAGAATTTTGGAGCTTATGAAAGTGGATGGCTTAACTCGGCATAATGTTGCTAGCCACCTGCAGGTTAGCAAATTGTTTTAGATTTACAAGTTAAATGATTTAAGTTTAATTCCACAGTGGTGTGTTCTATGCCAAGCAAGCTTGGTGTGGATTTACATTTACAAGTGGCTACATGTAACTATCAGATGTATTATTCAACATGCACTTGATTCATAATTAGATTTCTTAAATTAGCTTTACTATACATCATGGTCGGTCTTAGTCTGCATGAGAGTCTTCTCTGGTGTGAGAGGCCAAAAATTATCTATAGCTTGGTTTCTAAAGAAATCATTCTCTACCCAAAATTTTGATTCTATCTTATTTTCTTAGTAAACAACAAAATTAGACAACCGGCTTCAATTACAATATAATAACTCTCACTTTCTGATGAGCCTGTTTATAAAGTTGCGGAGTATTGCCTTCAATCTTATCGAATTCTGCCTCGTGATGTTTTGCAATATCTAGTTGATATATGATGACATACTGGATATGATATGCAGAAATATCGTTCTCATAGAAAACACATTATGCCAAGGGAAGACGAAGTTGCAAGTAGGCAAAGCTGGCAGCATTTTGGCCCTACTTGGACTAGAACTAAGCAAGATGTGTCTTGGAATCGCAAAGGGAACCCTGCTTCTGGACAAATCCTTGCTTATCCACCAGTTCATCTACAGCCTAGACCACATGGAACTCCTATTGGGCCGCCTCTTCATGTATGGGGCCATCCTGCAACAGATCAGTCAGGTAGGAACATGTGGCAGAAACCTCCCATGGGTACTCCTACAACATGGCAAGTGCAGGATGGCCCTTTCTGGAAACATCAAGGGGTATTGTTTCAACCAAAAAAATTCTATATTTTCTCATGTTTTAGTTTTCTATGTTTCTTTATATTGCTTATTTGTTGATGGGAGTATCTGATAAAACTTGCAGGTATATGCTGATGCTTGGGGTTGTCCCATGCCAGGGATGTCTTTCTACCCACAACCCATGGTGGTAGGTATTAAATACCCTTATTTGGTTTGCAATTGTGACCATCTTGAACTTTTGGATGCCATTGCTTATAGGTATGACTTTTTGTACTGAACAGAATCTAGCTTCAACTATGGATGTTGGTTCAACCATACATGTTCCAATCTCGGATCCAGCTACTAACCATGGATCTCCTTTGTGGAGAATGCCCATTGATGTTCACCCGGTATCTCCTTTCTCTGCTTCATGTTTAATGGTGTAACAAAGAACCGTGGTGAACTTTTTAAGATTGTCTATGGTTAGGTTGTGTCATGAGAGACTCAAATGGGGAATTTACTATTATACAAAAAATAATAAAATTGCCTCCCTTTTATGTGCAGCCAAAGGAGCTAATAGATGAAGCTATTAAAGAGGCATTAGATAATCCATGGATGCCTCTTCCTCTGGGTCTTAAACCTCCGTCAATGCAGAGTGTTATTTCAGAACTTCAGAGACAAGGGATTAGTAAAATTCCACCTTCTCCCCGATAAAATCTGGCAGACCCAAGTGAGTTATGGTGCAGATCAGGACTTACGAGGATTCATTCCCAGATCTGCAGCTCTTGTAATTTCTGATTTTACCAGATTCTGTGGCACTGCAAAGATTGTTAGCCATTCCTAGAAAAGAAAAGACCACAATCGTCCTTGAATTGATACAGGCTTTTTACTGCTCTGCAAATAACACTTCTGTAATATCTCAGCTGGAGAACTCCCTGAAAATGTTGGCCTATTTAGGTGCTTAAAATCACAGCTTTTGGTGCTGATTTTTTTTCCTGGGAGCGGCTTTCAATTCAATTTCTTTTCGAGCTGCAGTTAGAACAGTTCATAGTGGCACATGTACAAGGCTCGTTACTTGAAAATAATGTGCAATGCATCACTGTAGTACTTCTTTTCAACATCTCAGGTCTTCTTCCAAAATTGGTATATCCTTTGTTTGTACATACCTGTAAATCAATGAACTGAAATAAAACTACCCAATTTTAAATCATCTACATGTGGTACTATCATTTCTTGTGTTTGGCAGTAAGATTGATTGCATTTATTAATTCTTACAATCTCAATACAGTATACTTGGTCTTTCATATCTCTTGAAGGAGTTCTTCAGGCTAATCATGTATCAGAGATAGAGATAGTCCCTAACTCTGAATTTGCAGGTATAACATGAAAATATAATCACATGAATGTCTACTCGAATAATGCCCAACAGCACCCACTAATACGAGTCAAAGGACTCTACTGGTATTAGAAACTTTCTGCGTGTCTATGCAGAATTTGATGGAACTGCTATAATGTCAAATGAGATGGGCAACGTGCCAAGTATCGGGCATGAACGAAATTGGTCACCACATGGTAATGAAAGAAGGAAAACATATAAAACAATTATAAATTGTTGAACATGCTTGAAAAGCAATAAATCTTTTTGTGCAGCAATTCCAGTCTTAACAATTTCCCAGATCAAAGCTATGTATGCGGGTCGATCGGTCAAGTTCTAAGCTTCAACGAGGAAATCCAGTTCTAACTTCTAAGCATCATTGGCTTTGGGACAAAACCAAAACCCCAAAAAAAAAAACTAGTTAAACGTTTATGGGCTTCCACTGATTCACCTGAGGCAAGGTTGATTGATATTAGAATCTGGGCTCTAGTAGATTACAGATGATGCAAAACAAGTTTCTTTAGATCTAAAGGTACTTCTCAAATCTATTGTAAGCCAACGTGCCACATTTTCAAATTACAAAGTTCATTTATAATGGTGAAAGTTCATTTGTAATGGTGGATGGCTTGACAAAGCACCAACTGACTACAACCCCAGTCCCTCTGAATTTGGCAGAATATTAGGATCTGAAACATAGGCTTAAAAAATTTCATACAACTGATTCCAAAGAAAAGTCAATTAATTTTTTTTTTAAAAAAATCTATTTAATTTTTAATCTGCAAAGTAACTAACTTGAAAACAAGGATTCAAGAACAATTTGAAATTTCAAATACCCACCATAGCTATAAATTTTTATTTTTATTAAATTTTCATTTGAAATGTCTTTTTTTTATTGAATAATTTAAAGTCGGGTTGGATTTTGGGAGCCATACTCAGCGCTAGATGTCTGCAAGGTTTTAGGGTTTCCTTCCCATCTATCACACGCCAATCTACCATAGATCTAGACAGGATTAATTCTATTTTGACAGCGCATTTATTGTGTCGAGTTAAGTTAGCACTTTGCGCTTTAGACGACACTGCATACTCTTTATTAAATGGTCGTCGTCATCATTTTTGCATCGTTTGACATAGAGATAGCTGGTGGGAACTTGAGAACAATGGCGCCTAAACAAACTCAAAAGTTTGTTCCAAAGGTCTACCATAAGGTCTTGGTTCTGACTCGGACACCCTTTTACCTAATGTTGTTTTGAATTTGTCAAGGTTTGATAAAGCTTATAACTATTTTGAAAATTTCACCCTAGTTGCTTATTTTATGGGTTGAGTCCCTCCGGAGGCTTTGTTAAAGTAGTGGGTCCATAACCATTGGCAAAGCCATGGTGTAAAGATGGAAGGAGTCCAAAACCTTACTAAGTGTTTCTTCATGTTTCATTTCACCAATGTGAACACTACAAAGCTATTGTTATCCATGGCCCTTGGTTTATCCGCAACATGTTGGTTGTTTTTCTCATTAGACTTGAGACTTTCACGTCTATAAACAAGCCAAACTTAAAATTCTAGTTTGGATATAATTTTCAGGTCTACCTCTCCCTCTGTGGAATTTTGTTGACCAACTTATTAAGCCTCTAGAGCATTTCATCTGCCATGAACAACCAAAGTTTTATGCAACACATCCTCAAAGAAAGGTCTATGTGGAAATAGACCTTGCCAAAGATCTCAAGGAGCCCATTGAGATACAAGTGGGTAATAATCATTTCACATAGTGTGTGTTGTATATTAACCTCCCGAACACTTGCTTCCGATATCAGGGTTCGGACCATCTGATTAGAGAATGTCTTTTAATGGCTCCACTCCTGCTCAAGAAAAAAGTGGGTTTGACTCAAAACCCTAGAATGAGAACTCTGATGGGTGGACGACAGTCTCTATAGGAAAAATAATTTAGCTCGTGGTAATGTCAAACCCCAAACAATTATTTAGGGGGTCCAAGCTTATTGATCTTTGATGGTAAGTCACCTGCACCTATGTAAGTTAAACCCCCACCTCCTATCTCTTGCTCACCTTAAGCAGTCACCCATCTTGTCTCATCGTTGTCTCCTACTTCTACGGCTCCATCGTCACAACCCCCTTCAGGGGCGACTTTTTCAGAGTTTGCACTTAGTCTCGTGACTCTAAACTGCAAAGATATTATGCAATGCTCACCCTTTGCCGTTGAGGACTATGTACCAAACAAAGGACAACCTTTCAAGCTAAGAGATTTTATGCCACCTGCCTCAACTTTCAATCGATTTGTTGCCCTCTCAGACCTTCCAGAGGGAAATGATATGAATCTTGATGTTTCCCAATGTTAGTTTATTCATGGAATGTTAGGTCTCATTGATTTGACATGTAAGTATACAGTCAAGAACAATTGTTAGAATTTATCCAAAATGAAATTTTTCTACATAGAAGAAATCAAGATTTCTGATTTTTTCTTTGACACTATTGATCACACTATCTAGCCTAGGGCCCTTTGTTAGGCCCCCTGTCATGAACCTAAACGTAGAGTTGTTGTCACTCTTTTGATGCCTGAGCTTTCTCAAAATAGTATTTCCTCAGGTACTGACCCCACCCGTTGAGTGGTTGGACTCTTTTACACTTTAATAATTGCATTATTGGCCTCGTCAATCTATATGCATCTAATGGTGTTGTGGAACACACCTTGATCTAGAGATGGTTGGTAGATTCTTTTATGGATGCCCATGGATCCTCTATGGTGACTTCAACATGGTTGACTTTGTTGAAGACAAAAAAAAAAGTCTCCCCATGAGGTGGTGTGCAAGGGAGCAAGAGGCATGGTTTTACATGTGTAACAAACTTGGGGTTTTTTATCTGAGTCAAATTCTCCATGGTTCACTTAGTCTAATTTTCACCAAGGAGAAGATATGGTGCTTAAACGGCTTGATGCTCTACTAGTAGAACATAACCTTTTCTTCTTTGCTTCTGTGCGTGATCGACCTATAACTATGATCCACAACACTTTCTTGTCTGATCATCACCCTATTTGCTTTTGCTTTGACTAGACTGCCCCTAAAGTTAAATCCCCTAATTCTCAATTTTACCTCAATATTGTCCATCTCAAACATGAGTGGACTGTTAGGCATATCATTTGAATTTGGAACCATTCCCAGACCCATTAGGGATACTAGTTGGATTGATTGGTAACTGATGTCATTGCTTGCATCACCACTTTTCTTTGAATATATGGCAAACAAGTTGTTATCTTTCGACAACGTATATATCATGCTACAAACCATGAATACCTTAGGGTTTCACAGAATTTGGAAGCCTCATCTTTTAGCCCTCGTCTATAAGATCAAGCAGTGATGTGGAGACATAAAATCCAATCGGTAGAGGCTCACAAGGCCAAAGGAGCACAACTTAGAGCGTGGATGCATTGGTTGAAAGTTTGAGATAAAGTGACCAAAGAATTTTCCTCTCTCCTTCAATCTAGACAAGCTGCAAACGGAGTCAAATCCATTAGATATGCTTTAGCTAGATTTACCAAATTACCAGATATCTTACAAGCTTTTATACATCACTATCAGTGTGTTTGCATCCCAACCCACCTCTCTTGCTCGTGAAGTTGCCCTCGCTCAATGCCTTGGAGTTGTCCCATGTAAGATCTCTACAGCTTAGATAATTGCATGCGATAAACTTTGCAGTTTAAGTGATGTTAAGGAAGTTGTTATGCAGATGGCCACTAATAAAGCCCTAGGTGTTGATGGGTTTCCTTGTGAGTTCTGTCAAACCCTATGGGATATTGTTAGATCTGATCTTCATAAAGTCTACTCTGAAGTTATTTTGTTCAACTCTTTGGGCTCTCTCATTAATCAAGGTAACATCAAGTTAATTCCTGAGTCTAGAGACCCTGAAGTTATTACAAACTGGAGGCCCATCACTCTTTTTAATGTATCTTATAAAATTATAGTTGAAGTTATAGCTCTCAGAATAAAACACCTTTTCCCCTTAATTTTGAGAAGTGAGCAACCCTGGTTTATTCAACATATATACATTTTAGATGTCATTACTATCTAGGAAGATATGGAATGGGCAAATATATCCAACCAGAAGGCTTTATTCAAAGAGTTTGATTTTGAGAAAGCATATGATCGAATTGAATGGCCTTTCATTATATCTATGCTTCAGGATCTTGGTTTTGGCCCCAAATTTGTGCAAACTGTTAATATACTTTTTAAGGATGTTGGAGCTTATATTACTATCAATGGTTCTCAATCTCAATGCTTTGAGTTTCACTGATCTATCAGACAGGGATGCCCTTTAGCTCCTTCTCTTTATGTTCTGGCTGTTGAGGGCTTCAACTATCTATTGGCTAATTATGCTTCTAGGGGTTTGGTGAAGGCTATTTCTCTCCCTAATTTAGAGCATCAGTTGATTAATGGGCACTTTACCAATGACTCATTTCTCACTCTTCAAGAAGAAGAGGACTATGTTAAAAATCCTATGGATTGCTTGGACACTTTCTACCTCACTTCTAGGTCTTCCATCTAATGGCAAAAGACTCAATGTTATCATCAATCCCTCTCTCCCAAACCTTCTTAATTGGAGGGATACCACTGGCAATGGATTCTCCCTAGAGTACAATTGAAGTTCTTAGGCATTCCCTTTGCTTTTAGAGCCTCACCCGCTGAGTTGTGATCCCATGTGGTTCAAAGGGTTGAGATATTTTTTCCTTCTGGATCACCAAACCCTTGAATCTAGTTGAAAAGTTTTATATTTTTTCTAAGGTGTTCACTGCTACTCATGTTTACTACTCGTCCTGTTGGGTCCCTTCCAATGCCTCTTATGCTAATCTTGAGAAACTCTTAAGACACTCTCTATGGGCCAATTCTAAGGGTCATCATGGTTTTCATAAAGTCTCTTGGGTCATTTTTTATCAACCTAAAGAAGCTGGTGGGCTTGGGCTCATTGAAATTAAGCTAGAAGGTTTCGCTCTTAGTGTCAAATGGATTATTAGAACCCTGTAAAATATTATTGAGGCATTGTATCTCTCAAGGCTTCCCTCCTGGTAGAAAGGCCTAACAAGGGATTAGTTTTCACAACATTCTCATCACCCCCATTCATGTTAAGATTGGGAGCACTTTTGTTGCTCAAAGCATCTTGAAGGCTTGGGAGAAGCTCAAACCTCACCTCATTTGGGTGGGGGAAGGGTTTAAAAACATTCTCTCACTTAATGGTCACTCTCTATCGCAGTCTCCCACATTAAATTTCCATAATGTTCATTTTGCCATGGTCCCTTGGATCAAGATTTTAAGATTGTTTAAAAAATGTATTCACACAATTAAAGATATATTCTGGAAAACCATTTGGGATTAGCTTCCATGGAATCTTTTGAAGACTTAGTTCAAGCTTAATAATGAAGATGCATAATCCATTTCTGAGTTGCAACGCTCCATACCTAAGGAATATTCACACAAAATTGGTGTTACCTCTCTTGTGCCATGGTGGAAAGACTAGTTGCAGCCTACAACTACATCATTTTATCATTATTTTCTTTGGCTAGGGTAAAATATTTTGGCCCCTCGACAGAAACCCTTAATCATCGATAGAATATTAGATCCCTACGTCATGTTTGGGCTAGAATGTTTGATAATATCTAGGTGGATTTCATTGAACCTAAAAATCCCATTTTCTCTAGTGTATTATTTACCTAGGTCTGCATGTGGGTGATTAGCTCAAGCATATGGAGGTCTCAAATTCCACCTGCCCTAATTGTCACCACCCATAATCCCTTAAATACCTCTTTTGTTATTTCCCTCATGCTCAGTCTGCCTGGAGATGGATTCATACCCTCTTCAAGCCCTTTATAGCAAAAATGCTCACTTAGAAGATGGATCTCCTAGGGGATTCCACCTTACTTCCTGCAAGATACAATAGATTCTAGCATATTTTTTGTACTGATTTTTTTTTTCTAATTTGGAAAACTAGAAATAAAGCATGTTTTAATCATGAAGATATGGAAAAAATAGTTTCTATAACTAATAAAGCTACTGTTATATCTAATATTACCCTCCAGACCCAGAGTCAAATAGATAAAGTTTAGCTCAAACTTCACCATTTGCAAATTCTCTTAGACCATTAGGGGAATGCTCCTTGTGCAGTCAATTGTGAACCTCTAAATCCTCCCCACCACCACTCCCCTTGGAGGCGTGGGCATGGGGGTAGGTGTCAATGATCTTGCAGTCAATGGTCTAGAATCTAGATGAGCTCCTCTCCTTGGGCATGGGGGTAGGTGTCAATGATCTTGCAGTCAGTGGTCTAGAATCTAGATGAGCTCTTCTCCTTGCTCTCGCTAGCCATCTTCACACCGCATATTTGATAGGGCTAACATTTATAGTTGTGGTGGAAGGGTTGTGTACCTCCTCCGTAGGATAAGTTCCCTTGACTGGTTCTTATCATTTCACCATCCAAATGAGATATAACAATTAAGCAATAAGATGATACTAAAAATAATCATCACATCAATGGTAGGGATTCCTTACTAGTTGATGAGGACCCTTGCTTAAGGGGGGTAGGGACGGAACTTTTAAGATCCTCTACCTTCTCCTCCTCCGCATGTCACCTTGTTTGTTTTTGTTGCTTAATAGGTTTCTTCTTGTTTCTTATTTTGTTTATCCTTTTTTTAGTTGATGTACACTTGAGTTAGTTTAGTCTTTGTATTTCTGTCCTTGAAGTAGCCTTTTGTAGACTTTAATCTTTTCCCAAAGCTTGTTTTAGCTTGGTGTGGTTGTTATTTTAAGATGTGAGTTTTCTACCCATCTTTTTTGATGATTCACAATGTACTACATCTTATTTTATTAATGAAAGTGCACTATTTAATTAAAAAAAATCTCACCATAAACACATATAGCATATACATTTAATTTCTACCTCTAATTTTAACAAAACATTACCTATATACTTCTAATATTTAATGGATGTTTCAACCCTGCCACAAACAAATATTCATAAAAAATAAGTGATATGATTTGCAACTCATTTTTCATATTTATTTTATTTGAAAATTAAATTGAAAACTAGTCTAAGGAAATCTTAATTTAGGTGTATATTTATTTAGATTGTTGTAATTAATTGTTTAAGAGTAGAGATTATATTTATATAACTCAAAATATTAAAACCAAAACAAAAAATTAAATTTTGTAATTGTGGTTAAGAGATTCGAAATCCTCATTTTGTTTGTTTTAGAGACAAAATACTAACCTTAAAAATAAAATAAACTACATGTGAACTTTCAAATGTATTCAATATGATACCTTATTTTTAAATATAATTTAAAGATGTTTTTTATAAATAAATAGTTAATGATGTATGCATGTACTCAACATTATTTAAAGTAGACATATAAAAATGGTTCCATGGAATTTGTTAGTAGTTAATTTATGTAATTTAAGGGTGTTTATCTTCTTCTTTTTTAATTTATTGGTTTAAATTAAATTATATTGAAATATTTGTTCGATTTTTAATGGTTATTATTTTTTTGTTTCATTAATTGTTTCTCTTTCTCTCATCTTTATGATATTGGACTTTGTATCAAAAGTATTGGGGCACTTGTCAGAAGTGTCCCAACACTAATGACATCACTTTTTGGTCATCATTTGGTCAAGGTGCATTGTCCTCTTGGCCCCATCTTTTTTGCTTTTCTATTTATATATATCTAAACTCTTTTCTTATCGATAAATCATTTAAATAACATCTCTTAAACTAATTTCCATACCCCTCTAACGTTTCTATATTATATGTTAAACTTATAACTTCTTCAATCCTAATTAATTCTTCTAATCAAATGTCATATATCACTAAACCCCACATCCATTATTTCATAATTTTTAATTCATGCCCCACTATCTCCAACTACCCTCACTTTTTCCCATAAATCTGATCACTAATCCTACATTTAATCTTCACTAATCATCATTAGTCCTATCTAATGGATTCTAGACTCTTCTACATTATTTAAAATCCTCCACATCATTCCTCTCTAGAATTCTCTAGGAATTTTATATTCCTAGGAAATTCTCTCATCATTTCTATATAAGCAACCACTCTCCATGCAAATCCATCTTTGAATCTTTGGGGAACTCATGTCAATATTTTATCAAGGAGAGGAGGAAGAAGAAGAGCTTCATTGATAAATCTTTCATGTTATCATTTTGTCCAAACAAATTAATCATCCATAGCCAACATGTTGTCCAAGTCATAAGTCACAAAGCAATCCAACATATTAAGTGTATTTGCATATAAATTTGGGGCACATCATCTACATTTTGGAGGTAAAATAGATTACATATTGAAGGTATACTTGCATATTTTCATTGTTATTTGCTCTCTTACTTGTCTATCTTGCCCAATCAGAGGTTTTGTTGTGAATTAGAGTAGCTAATAGTGATTTTTGTTGAACTCCATTGTTGCTTACCTTGCTTAATTCATATTCCAATTCTATGCATCACATTTTTGACAACCATAGTGGGAGAAATCCCTTAACCTTTGTTTGTTGAGCTCTAGTGTGTTTGGATAGGCTTAAAATTTCCATTTAATGAAGATTTGGTGGTCTCAAACTCAGAATTTTTATTGAATTTTCACCTAAGGTTAGAAGCGGCTTCGTACATGTGTCTCAGTGACTCTGAAAACATGGATTCATCTCTGGAAGTCATGACCTTGTATAAACTATCATCCTTAATTGCTAGTTGCTTGCAAACTTTTTGAGATTCTTGACTTGTCACAAAGCCATTACTATTGTTCTAATTATAATAGCAGTTTTTTTGACCCTAATAGAAACTTTATCCTAATTAAGGTAAACCCACCTTTAAATGTTGGTGTGGAATCCAACCCTGAACACAAAGGGAGGCCTGGGTCTCCCCTTAGTAAACTGAAAGATAAAAATTAGGCACTTCGACGAAAAGGTCCCAATGAGAGAGACATCCAAACAAGAACTCAATGAGAACCAATTATAGAGCCAAACAAACTAACATCCCCAAGAGAGACAAAATTATCAGGGTCCCTAGAGGACCCAAAATGGACACAATTTTCAAGGAATCCAAATTAAAAATGAGACCATAGGGGTCCCTAACAGACCCCAAACTAATTTAGGTAGTAACTAGAACCATAAATCTAGCAAACTAGATGGGTTCCCCAAATGGACCAAAATTACAACTGGCGAAGCCCCCTTTCTGCCAACCACAAAGAACACATTGCCCCAAAAGAGGCAAGTAACATGTAGAAAGTATAGTATATATAATAACTAGTCCAATCAAACCAAATTCTATATTAGATGCAATCAAATAACTAATACACATAATTCATTTTTGAAAAGGCCTAGTAAAGGTGCAAGTTTGTCCAATCAATCTGACTCGTATAACCATAAATTCCCTAGGCATGAGGGTCAAGTTCGATACCAAGTAACATTAACTTCCCATTATAGAACATTTAGGTCCTGACAAAACTAGATACACAGTGTTAGACATGCCTACCCCATACCAATCACAATAGAATTCTCCAAGGAAGTTCACAAGTCCCTATCTGAGCAGAGAAATAAATTCATTCCAAATAATAGAGTTACTAAAAAGGCAATTAATGAGAACATTAGGTAATATCAAAGGAAATTGAAAACCAATTTTATCCATTATACAAGGCCTAGTTATCAAGTAGTGGATCAAAGTATTGACAGTCCCTTCGAGTATTCGAGCAAAATTAGAGAATCGAACAAAAATATATGTCCTTTTTCTATTCGACCCCCCATCAGGAGGTCATAAAATTGAGTCTATTAACTAAAACCAATTTTATAGAGTAGTACCAAACATGGGAAATGAAAATTATCTCAACCTTGTAGAAATGATCTCCATCAATAAAATTTCTAGTAAATAAACATATAATCATGGCTAAAGGAACTTGATTAAACTTAAGGCTGGTAAAAGGGAGACTGAACACCCATCAGTCTAGGCTCAGGGCAATAAGACACTCAGGAGCTTCCCAACTAAAAATATCCTAGATCTAACCACCCAAAGTTACCAAGGGATAAGAAAACCTGGACTCAATAGTCCTTGGGTCCCAAACAAAGACCCCCTTCTAATAATCAAAGTGATGGGCACCTATCAGTAAACAAGGGTCCCTAAACCAAAAAATGATGAACTCCTAGGTTAATCAGCCAAGATTATAGCAAATCCATCCATTCATATTTGCTTGGGCAAAAGGGATTAGAATCAGATTCAAGATCAAAGGACCCAAAGGCCCATCCACATGGGGTATTTTAACTTTTCCTCCCTTCACCCAAATCTACAAATTTGGCTGAAAATGATCCTTATCCACCGAAACTTATACTGAAGGCAAATCATTAAACTCCTTCCCTTCATAGGGCTTCAAAGGCTTAGCCAAAATTAGAACAAACTCTTCTTTAACAATTTCTTGCTCACCTTGTTTATAAGGATACTCTCCCCATTTGCAGTTGTTTCTTAACCAAATTGAACATATCCTTGCTTCCTCTTCCTCAGCTTCTTGTTCCACCTCAAGGAGAAGCTAAGACTTGAAGGTCCACACCATAGCTTTTTGTTCATATGACATTATAATTGAGAATATAGCTATTTAAGGGACATAAAAAATTCTAATAGCAAATTTTTTTAATTAAAATTAGCAATTTTGTATATATATCTTTGTTTTTGTATAGGCTTACAAAGCCTCTAGTAATGTTATTTTGAAATCAACAGCTTTGTTACTTATAATAATGACTTTGCATATCTCTTCTAATAGGTTGTTAATCTATTAGAGATCTATTTTTAAGTAGTTGGTATCTGTCTAGTTAATTTCTAATCTCTTTTTATTTTTGGTCTATGTACAGGTTTTAGAAGGTCTCTACTAGCATCAATTTGCAATTTACAACATTATCAAGTTCATTAATTGTTGGTAGGGGTGGAGATAAATCCAAGAACAAACACACCTGTTCTAATTCCACCCGTTAGGATCTTGCTCCTCAGAAAGAGCACAGTATGATTACCAAATATAAGCAATTGAATATGCGGAAATAACCAGAAACACAAGTAACTAGAATACACCAATAGCACAGAATATGAGAGACAATACACTATCTTGTATTAACACTATACAGAAAAGAATACATCAAAGAGCCGCCACACTCTTTCACCTTACAGAGATTCGCCACACCTCAAGTGTACAGTAATTCTTCTCACACACACTCTCCTACACAAAAAATGGTCCCAACAACCAACTCACACACAGAATTGGTGTTCACCTCACCAACCAGTCAGTAATAACCCTGCCGGTACACCAAGCACTCTATAGCACTTCAAGCTGATCTCTCATGAACCTAAAACCTGTAATTCAAAGACCAAACTTACATGTAGATCCCCAATGAGCTTGCAACAACCTGCAACTCACAGATCTTACAACTAGAAGGAACTCTTCCTTTCTATCTCATGCCTTATACAATACATGCCAATGGGTCTATAAATAGATCCCTAACTCAAACAATAACTTAGACTCTTAATTTAGACAATTATCCTCGCAGCCCAAGACTCTAACTGGTCTCAACATGCAAACTCTTCGTTCACTTAACTAACTGTCTGTGAAACGAGCAGTTCTGGAACACACAGGCGACCGACGTCGGTCCTTGCTTGTCTGGTTCTGCCGACGTCAGCCGACTTCCTGTCGTCGCCGGTGGCCTTCTGCACTGGTCTCTGCCGACGTTGGTCATGCTGCCGACGCCGGTGCTCCTGGATCTCAGCAACCTTCTGTTCCTCAGTTTGCAAAGGGTTGAAGCTTTTAGCTCCACAACCTAACAATCTCCCACTTGGAGATAAACAGCTGCAACCTGTACCTGTACCTGTACACCGTCTAGTTTGTTTCCTTGGCTTTGTATCCCTCCTCAAGATCACTCTTGAAGACCAACCACCACAAAATCCGTGGTGCAAAACCTGTCATCCAAATTACCTACCACATCCACATCTACAACCATGTAGAAAAAGAACTTGACCCTGCATAGCATGTGCACCTGCTGCTGGTCCCACTGAACTGCCCTTCAGTATTACTCTCCCGGATTGACTCCAAACTTGTAATAACTCCCACTGCTTGGGAAAACTCAGGTTTAGTACATACCATGCACTCAACCTCATTATGTGAATCAAGACACCTGTTCTATGAATTGTCTAACCATCGGCGTGCTAACCGGCTTCACACAATCATCCTGAAACAAAGTCAACAAGACCTCCATGTCTCTAGAACACACTCATGCCAAAGAATCTTGCTGCTCCCAGATTCTCCATGACAAACCCCTGAACTAGTTTTACCTTTAGTTCAACAATACCTGTATATGTAACCCTGCAACAAGCACATCATACAGAAAATAGGATAATGTAGCTAATATTATCCAACCTGGTAAAGAGAAACACAATGATCAAACCTCCATTGCCCTACAGCTAATACAAGATCATATACCCTGATCTTCCATCTCACGTATCCATTTCCACTCTTCTTCATCCTCAACATCCATTCATCTCTCAGTGCTTACTTCCAGCTGGCAACACTACCCAAAACACCTGTTTGGTTCTCCTCTAAGGAATCACATCCTTATCCATGCCAAGCTCCCACTGTTTCCTGGATCTACCTGTTCTGCTTCTTCAACAACTTCCTGGTTCTATGCCATAAGTGAGCAACAAGTAGTGTAAAGAAGGGAAATGACGAATTTAAGAACTTACTTACACCTTCAGTCCTCCATATGGGCGCTTGAGACTCCATGACAACTCGCTGTCCACCCAAAATTCGTCTCAGTAACCGATGCCGGTCACATCTCAGTCTACAGCCGACCGATGTCGGTTCCCTACGATTGCCTCCTTGCCGACGTCGGTTTCCCCTGGCTGACGCCGGTCCTTTTTTGCCCTGAGTCACCGACGTCGGGCTGCACATAGCCGACGTCGGTCCCTGTCTGGACACTGACGCCGGTTTTCCTGCCGACGTCGGTCTCTGTGTTTTTCTTGTGAGACCTGACTTTTTCCTGTGAGCTCTTTTTGGATCAAACCCTTGTCCAAATCACCCTTGCTCTGCTCAGAATTCATCTGCACCTTGTGCTGAACTCTGTCCGTCACTTTCTCCTTGAAAACCAAGGCTTTCCTGTTCTTGTCACTAACATCAGATTCCTCAAGAAACCTCACCTTCTTCTTCTGCATACAGAAACCACGATCCATGCCTTCCAAGTCCGAAAGCATACTCTTTGAC
The DNA here is from genome assembly GCA_037957365.1 of Torreya grandis. Lineage (NCBI taxonomy): Eukaryota > Viridiplantae > Streptophyta > Pinopsida > Cupressales > Taxaceae > Torreya > Torreya grandis. The sequence continues at coordinate 303,832 of JARHVA010002183.1, forward strand.
TCAAGAACCAGCATCTCCTTCTTATCTATGTGACCAAGCCTATTAAGCCACATCTCCGAATCTACAGCTGAAGTAGATAACCCAGAAAGAGAATCAGTAAAACAAGTAGATAGATAAAGCGTACCTACTTTCTTACCTCTAGCTACAACAAGTGTACCCTTGGTAACCTTCCAAGAGTCCGCTGTGAGAGTTACTGTGCAACCCTCTTCACCCAAACTTCTAACAGAAATCAGATTCCACTTCAGAACTGGGACATGCATGACCTCTTTTAACACCCATGTGTCACCTGTCTGCAATTTCAGCTTCACTTTGCCTTTGCCAACAATCTGACAAGGCTTACCATCCCCTACACAAATTTCTCCAAAGTCTCCCTAGACATACTCATGAAAAAATTTCCTATGTGGGGATGCATGAAAAGAGGCACCTAAATCTAATACCCAAGATTCTACTTTATCCAAAGAACATACCAGAGCATCCTGTGCAACGTAACCCGCAACATCTGCTTCTTCTCCATGTCCTTCATGCTGATCTTCACCCGATCTGCAGTCTCTCTTTAAGTGCCCTTGCTTTCCACATTTCCAGCAGGTTATTCTGCCATACCTGGACTTGGATCTTTTGCCCATCTTCGACCTTGATCTCCCACGCTCTGTCTTCTCTCTTGGCCTTCCTCTTCCTTCAACACTCAAAGCATCTCTAGATGATTCACCTATGCTTTTCCTGCGTATCTCTTCATTCAAGATCACACTCACAACATCATCCACTTTTAAGACTTTTGAAGGAGACACAGTATTAGAAACTGCCATTACCAAACCTTCCCAATTTTCAGGTAATGAACACAAGATTAAGAGAGCTCTAAGTTCATCATCAAATACAATATTGACTGAACTTAACTGGTTTACCAAACCATGGAAATCACTAAGATGGCTATGAACAGATCCACCTTCCAACATTTGCAAATTAAATAAACGCTTCATAAGAAATACCTTATTAGAAGCCGAGGGTTTTTCATACAAATTTGCCAAAGATTTCATCAACTCCACCGTTGTCTTACACTGTGATAAGCTGGAAATCACAGATGATTCAAGACTCAATCTAACAGATCCCAGAGCCTTCCGATCAAGAACCTCCCATTCTTCATCTTTCATATCCGAGGGTTTGCTAGCAACCCCACCCAACGGTAAGTACAAATCTTTCTGATACAGATAGTCCTCAATCTGCATCCTCCATAATTGGTAGTTCTTGCCATTAAACTTTTCCATTCGTAGTTGACTGTTTTCTGCCATTGCTCAACTCCCACTCAAACAGAAACCCTGTGAGTAACCTGTAATCAAAACACACTACCCAGATCTACACCAATCTGTTAGTATCCCAACCAAAAGCTCTGATACCACTTGTTGGTAGGGGTGGAGATAAATCCAAGAACAAACACACCTGTTCTAATTCCACCCGTTAGGATCTTGCTCCTCAGAAAGAGCACATTATGATTACCAAATATAAGCAATTGAATATGCGGAAATAACCAGAAACACAAGTAACTAGAATACACCAATAACACAGAATATGAGAGACAATACACTATCTTGTATTAACACTATACAGAAAAGAATACATCAAAGAGCCGCCACACTCTTTCACCTTACAGAGATTCACCACACCTCAAGTGTACAGTAATTCTTCTCACACACACTCTCCTACACAAAAAACGGTCCCAAAAACCAACTCACACACAGAATTGGTGTTCACCTCACCAACCAGTCAGTAATAACCCTGCCGGTACACCAAGCACTCTATAGCACTTCAAGCTGATCTCTCATGAACCTGAAACCTGTAATTCAAAGACCAAACTTACATGTAGATCCCCAATGAGCTTGCAATAACCTGCAACTCACAGATCTTACAACTAGAAGGAACTCTTCCTTTCTATCTCATGCCTTATACAATACATGCCAATGGGTCTATAAATAGATCCCTAACTCAAACAATAACTTAGACTCTTAATTTAGACAATTATCCTCGCAGCCCAAGACTCTAACTGGTCTCAACATGCAAACTCTTCGTTCACTTAACTAACTGTCCGTGAAACGAGCAGTTCTGGAACACACAGGCGACCGACGTCGGTCCCTGCTTGTCTGGTTCTGCCGACGTCAGCCGACTTCCTGCCGTCGCCGGTGGCCTTCTGCACTGGTCTCTGCCGACGTCGGTCATGCTGCCGACGCCGGTGCTCCTGGATCTCAGCAACCTTCTGTTCCTCAGTTTGCAAAGGGTTGAAGCTTTTAGCTCCACAACCTAACATTAATAGTTTCATATTTTTCCTTGACCCATTCCTAATTAGTGTATAATCATTTAATATATGTTTCTAGTTTGTTTATACTTAGTATCTATTCCTAGTTGGTGTGTAAATAGTCTTGGTTTATTTCTAGTCTTTTGTATATATCTAACTCCATTTTGTTCAGGCTTATAAAGTCATTACTACTAGAGTAACACAATCAACAAATTTGTTGATTTTAATAAAGACCTTATATATACATTTTTTTATTTCTATTTTTTATCGGTATTTATTCTTAACTTATTTTGGATCAATTTCTAACCCATTTTTAGTCTATTCTTGATCTATCTAGTTTGCTTTTATCTTGGGTATATCTATTTTTCTGGTCTATGTAGGCTTTCACAAAGCCACTACTATATAACATCTATTAGTGTAGTTTTTTTTTTTATCACTTTTAGTTTTACCTACATGGTTGTTAGTTAACTTGTGTAGGGTTATTAAGGTCATTAGGGGAAATACATTTAATGTATTTTCTAATTGTGAGTTGAGTAGTTACCTTTATGGTGACCTAGTATCTCATTATATTATGTACCTTTTTTGTGATTTTTGGATAATCACTTAATGAACATTTATGAATCCCACTTTTATTTTGCATCATGCTCTCACCTACTCAGAAGGTTTTCATGCAATCTGTGATTTTTAGAGACATTGGAATCATTTGACATGGTATTAAAGCTCTGGGTGTTGTTAACGAATATCAATTTTTCTATTGTTTTTAATACTTACAATTTTTAGTTTGATTATTTTTTTGTATTTTTGTAAATTTGGAGAAAAAATTATAGTTTTGGTTCATCTATAGTTTTTTCTCCTCTAACTATTGTTTAGCATTGTCATTTACATGTGTTGATATTGGAGCAATCAATTTTAATTTTTCAAGTTTAAATTCTATTTTTTTAACCTTTTTATTGGGCCAATAAAATTTATTAATCATTGCTCCATCCACCACTCAACTGGTTTTCTCTCCCCAAGCCTCTAATCAAGGTTTCTTGTCACTTTTTTGCAAATCCTTTTTTGATAAAAATACGTGTTCTTTTTCAAATTACTCTCAAAATCTAAACAATCATTCAAAACCATTTTTGGATTTTGTGCATCTCATTTTCATATTTCCAGATCATTTTGACATTTTAAATTTAATTAAGAAATGAAAAATTATTGCATTTTTTTACTATTGTATTATTCACAAAACAAATAGTGGAGATTTTTTATTGTTTTTAATATAAAAATAATATATTGTAAAATGGGACAATATCTAGTGGGAGATTTTTTAAATTTTTTTATAAAAACATTATAGTGTTTTTTATTGTTTTTATATAAAAATAATATTGTAATAGAGATATTATTAAAGGAGATGTAAGGAGATTTTTTAAAGTTTTATTTTTTTCTTGATCATATACACATCCCTCATATGCCTACCAAAGGTAGAGGGTGAGGCCCAATTTGGCAAGTGACCCAACCTTCTCAAAAGAAAGATAAATTTATTATTCTCCATGCTTATTTCATGTCTTGCTTCTCTCTCTTTTTGTATGCATTATTGGTAGAGCTCAATGTTCTCCTTGGATTGTTTCACTTGTATCACATGTTATTTAGTTTCAACATCATAAACACTGATTGCTCATGGATGCATTCTTGTAGAGTCCAATGTCCAACTTTGAGTGTGTTATGTATTTGAAAAATTTATGGGGGTTCATTATTGATTGTCTCATGGGGGGTTTTTGTGGTCCCTAAATTCTCTATTATGTACACATAGTTTTCTTGACTTACATGCCACTTTGGTGACCACTGCATCGATTGCTCTTGTAATCTTTAGATGCATTGTCAGCTGAGGCTGACATCCGTTAACTACTTTACATATGTGTGTAGTATTTTTCTCATTTCAATTCTTTGGTGTCTTCTCTCAGTCATGTTGACTCCACTTAAGAGATACCAGTAGATGAAGAGAGTTGATTCTACAAAAACTATTCTTCTTGGAAAGAATAATTATGCTTCATGGTTGATGTACATGGAACACTTACTCATAGAAAAAGACCTTATTCTATTTTTATATGGACATATTCATGTTTCCACTGACCCTTGTCAATATAATAACTAGACCAACTCTTGTGAATGTGTCTATGGTTACTTATTGATGCATGTTTCATAACATCTACACCACCATGTAGAGCACATAGAGTGTCCCTCCAATGTTTTAATCAATCTTCAATATATTTTTGGAGATCATTATGAGATTTATATCATTATTCCTCTTCTTATTGTCTCGTCATAAACTATTTTACTCTCTCCTCTTACTTCTATTTATTGTGATGACACTTTCTTGATGGATAGTGCTCTTCCTTATGTTGAGCCACCACTACAAGATAAAATTCTGCCTGATTTTAGTTATCCCATTATAGATTATACTTTTATTCTTATGCATGATGTTACTCTTATATAGTCTTCACAGTTTTGTACTTTGGAGGACTCTACTATTTCAAGTGAGAGTACACCTTGTGAGAGCATCGATGACTCTTCTCTTCTTATGGATATTTAGTCTACAAATCTGTGTGATACATCTATAGTCTTTTCTTGATCTTTGAGGGTTGTTGAGTCATGCTCTCCACTTCATATGTACATTCATTTAGTAAATGATCCATGCCATTCTTCTTCATTAGACTCACCTTTACTTGATGAAACTTTTGATCTTGAACAAATATCTGAGATTGATGACTCTTCTTTTAGCATTTATGACTACAGTAGTGATGGAGACACACCTCCACCATCTCCTTTCACCTTCCAAATATTGAGGAGTTAGTTCTTCATCTACCTATCTCTAGTCCACTTACAACATTATAGGGTGTAGGTATATTGATCCAAGACTCATTAGACATCATGTAGTCTATTCCATAGGTATAGGGCATTCCATGTTTAGTTTATCATCTGCTTCTATTTCACCATAATTGAATAGAGCAGTTGGCCTTATTACTATGCATGAGGATCAAATTTCATAGGTTTGATTTCCATCAAGCACTTGGTGAAAATATTCACTATTTTAGTGTGATCCACTCTTTACTACACCTAATTCTAATAGGTTCACTTCAGGGGCATTACATTTCATTCTTGTGCATGATCTTGACAGACCTATGTCACACTTATATTTAAGACCATACTCAGGTTTATTCATACTGTTAACTTCATCATCTATTATGGAATGGGAAGATTTACAATACATCATTCGTATTATTCCTTTGGTAAAGGGAAGAAACATTATTTAATGTGGATGGAGATTATTCAATATTTAGTTAGAGGATCTTATCATGACATTCATCATTCTATGATCTCTATTGTAGGTAGATATAACATATTCTATGGGGACTTCTTAGTTACACTATATTTATGATTTGTTGTTATCACTTGTGAATGCATTCTCAACTATGCTTGACATCCTTAGAGCATGCACTTTCTCACTTTACTCTCTTTTGGAGAGGAGTTTTTTTCTACAGGTTTTCTCATTTTTTCCACTTTATGGGAGTTGCATTATGCTTGGGTACCTTATCAAGCCTTGTTGTTGGGACCTAATTCTCTTACCCACCTAAGCTACACTTCAAGGGGTGTTAGTTTAGGCTTTTTCCCAATTTTGGTTTTACCTACATAGTTGTTAGTTAGCATGTTTAGGGTTGTTAAGGTCATTAGGGGAAATACACTTAATGTATTTTCTGATTTTGAGTTGAGTTTTTACCTTTATTGTAAAATCTCCAACCAATAGTGACTGAAATTTGTCAAATTTTTCTGAGTTTGATGCTTGGGAATTTTGTCAAACACTTGCTGGTCTGTATTTTCAGTTTGCTGGTCTAATTGATTTTCAATGTGTTTTGCAGAGATTTTTACTAGTCTTGAACAATAGATTGATAAACAAAGTAGACAATATAACAATAATAAACAATGCAAATTGTAGCCAACTCAATGCCTTTTTAGTTCAATTTTCTGAGTACAAATTAGTTTGATATAAATGTGCTTCAAACTTACAATAAAGGGAAAAATGATCACATACAAGAAATAAGATAAGATGAACCTAATTAAAAATGGTGTAGATGAGTCCCCTTCAACATGGAATGATGAATGCCTCCAAATGATGTAAATTTTTGAGTTGTCTTTAGACTTGCAGAGATCAGATCAAACCTTAATATTGTCACAAATCATGCACCAAATGCCACCAAACTGAATGGGAAGGTTCCTTGAGGCTGGCTGCTCTTTTTGGGGTGTGTATGATATTTTTTGGAAGCCTCTAAGACCAAAATCGACCCCTCACTAAGTTTCAGACCTAAACTTTGTTAGAGGATGAAATATAAATAAATTGTAATGATGTAGACCCCCAAACTACCCTTAATATCTTCCTCTATCTGAGATGCTCCTCCTCAAATGGTTGGATGTTGGAAATATGGCTTCATCAAAGCAAATCGAACCAATATGTGAAGTCTAAAGTAAATTTGTAGACCTACAATTCTTCAACAATGGCCTTCCAAACTCCTATGAATTTCTCCACAAGTGCCACCAATGCCTTCTATAGACAAGGCCGATCCCAAAGAAGGCTCTAACAAGTCCAAAATCCCTCATACATGATCAAATCGAATTCTTTCATGGCTGCCATGTAACTTGTAATATTATTTCTTCAAAAACCAATTCTCCAAACCCTAGCAATGAAGCACAAGTTGAGCCTCAAAAGTGAAGCCCACAACTGGTAACAATTCGGTTGATATTTCACAGCCTCAAAGTCACACAACCAAGAGGGTTTTCATCCTCAATGGCTATTATGTAGAAACCCTAGGTCTCCTCAACCACAAATCAATATAAAAACATAAACTTGGATGCTAAGAAATGAGCCCAACACCTCCTTATATCTTTTTATGTCTCCACTTTTGGTGGGGGCTAGAAACTTCTAGAAATAAATAACTTTATTTCTTTTATTTATTTTTAATTAAAATAACTTTATTATAAAATAAATCTATAATTCATAAAGTAACTTTATAACATAAAGTTATAAAGATACTCTCTCTAAGTGTCGAAATGCCAATACACCCATGGGAAACAACTGAATGTGGTAGAGAAAACCCCTCGAAAGGCTAGGTAACTGCCGAAGTGACCCTCTAATCATCTTGTCTTGGCCTATGAAGGTCAATGATAGGCCAATCTCATTGAGAATGTGATGACTAGGAAAAAGGGGACATTACATTTATGGTGACCTGATATTTCACTATATAATGTACCTCCTTTGTAATTTTTGGCTAATCACTTAATGAATATTTATGAATCCCACTTTTATTGGCATCTTTATCTCACATACTCCTAGGGTTTTCATTACAATCTATGACATTTATAGATGTTGGGGTCATCTGACAACATCAATATCAATGCCTTTGTCTTCATCTTTAGTAACATTATCTTCATTATCAATGACTTTATGTTCTTTAGAAATAGGTATAATATTTATAATCTATGTTATTTTTATTACAAGGCTATTATTAACACCTCTTCGAATATTAGTGGCTTCATGTTCCTACTAAAGACTTTGTAGATGATATTAGTGACTTTGTAAAATCTAACTTATATAAAAAAATCCATTTAAGTGTTAGTTTTGATCCTACATAGAATCAGTTGTACCCATTGATAAGTGGATTTGTCTTTAACATAATTTGTGTTTGAATCTAACCCATTTTTTAGAATTTTACCCTTGAATAGCCAAATAAAACTATTAACCAATTGTCTTGTAGGCTATTTATCCAAGAATTTGGCATTTGATAATCCTTTTGATATATTTTTTCTATATTTAAATTTGGGTTTAATTAAAACTTGCTCGTGTGTGCTCAAATTATAAATAATTTAGCTTAATTTTTTGACTATTTATTTATCACCCAGTGCTAAGATTGTGTATGCTCTCTCCTTTCACCTTGAGGTGACCTTGGAGATTAGAAATAATTGATAAATCTCTAATTTTTATTTTTTAGGGGTAACATGAGGTGAAAATGATTCCCACACACTTGTCATAGTATTAGAGGGATTGTGACATAGATTTCATCACCACACATAACATCAAATTTTATGTTATGATGGAGTATAAACATCAAGGATAATTATCACTAAGCTAAGAGGAACTCCCCATATATGATTTCATGAAATGAGAAGGTAACACTCTAATACTCCAACGTCATATAACACCTTACATAGACTCAAGTCCCATGTATTGCAAGGTGTTTATGGGACTCCCTTAGATATCCTGTTTAACCTAGAATAAGACCTTTCAATCACAAAAAGTGTCTATGGTAAGGGAGACAACATCCATAGAAATTAATCACCGTGTACGAATGGTGAGAAAGGCTGGGAGACCAATCTAGTCATATCTCATCATGAGTCATTCAGTAGGTTGGGTGTCAAGTTGTATTCCTATGTTAGTCACTAGTTATAGGCTTGTGGGTTACTTGATTTTATTTGAGTGTTGTTGAGACCATTACTATTTTTAAACCTGAATACCTACACATAAACTAATTACATTATCATAAAATTAGCCCAAGGTCAAACACATGTCCATATCTTGTCCAATATTCACCAGTCCACCATAATTATCTCATCACATATTGTCCTAGTAAAAACCTTATCAATCATATTCATCTTGTCTAAGCTTTCCTAAACATCAAATCATCCATCCTTGACCTAGTCAAAAATATCAAAATATTTTTCATCACTCTTGTCATAAATGAACTCATCTATATCTTAGTCACCCTTGTGACACAGTTCATCACATATTTTTTCTATCAACCTTGTCTAACTTGAAAAACTTGTTTGAGCCATTACCTTGAGATAGTCCTTGTCAAAATTTACTAGTAGGGATATCCTCCCCTAGTCAAATCTTATCATACTAACACCCTAAAGGTTTGAACCTAGAACTTATCACTATCCCATCACTTTGTTAGTTTGAACCTAACATCTCTCATCATATTGATAACATCTATCACTTTGTTGGTTTAAATATTTCACCCACATGTCTTGCTATCACCCATCATAATTAATATCAAACCTATGTTACCAATTTAAACCTATGGTATCACACCCTACCATCATCAATTTTATTAAGAATAAGAATAATGTCAACATCATAAACTAAGTCAACCAAAACCTAAACGTCTCCTCATCATCCAAAATAATTCATATGTCTACCTCAATCATACTACAAACATATAATTTACTTAACATACCCTAGTCCTAACATACCTTTACATCCCTTACTCCAATTATACATCCACCAATGCCTTTAGTCCAACCCCTAAGTCAAAATATCAAGTAATGTCCAACCTCAACATTACCTCATAAAATGACATCACCTATAACCTACATTTTTCCATACCCATACTTGTCATATCTAATCTCGTTAAGTCTACAATCATCCTAGATCACCAACCAAATGAACCACACACTTGCCTTGGTCCATGTTGGCAACAACCCCTTCATATGTCATAGTCACCACCATAGGCTTGCTTTCATCTAAACCTAGTCAAGTTTGAGTCATATGATCAATTAAATCAAATCATCCACTCCGTTTGAATCATCTATGTCATCCAATGTAACTTGGGTAAATCACATCATCACTTGAGTTGGTATAAATCAAATCAAGTCAACAAATTAAAGGTCAATTATGACCTAGTCATGTCTCTTTATCTAGTGAAACCTAGCCCCCCATCTTAGTCAAATATAAGATATTGCCTTAACTCATAATCAAACTTCTGATCAAGTCCAAATGTCAAATGTTTATTTATTTCACGTCTAAACCAAATTGTCTCAAGATAATTCACTTGACACCTATCACATCCCATCAAGCATCTCATATCACAAATTCAAAATTAAAATAAAATTAAAGCAAGAAAAATCCAAATTTATTCTAAACATCCCACTTTCACCTCTCAATCTATTTTCATTCCATACCCTGTACCTATCTATTAGGGCCAATGAATAACATCATCCATATTTTCTCCCATCTTTATCCATGGTCTCCCAAATATACTTGGATCTTACCCTATTTGAGAAACATCTCTTTGCCAACAAGGAGACATTCTTTTTGAAGATCTTATAAATGGGTGATCGATATTTTATGGCACTTTGAGCCAAGTACCATGATGAACATTAATTTTTGGAGTCATGTGTAAATAGTCCATTGTCTACAGTTACCTCAACACTTGGGGGAAAATCCACTTCATCCCTACATCCATGTCCAAAAATCCATTTTCAACTTTATTTTGCATCACATTCATCAAAATTCCAACCATCCTTATCTATAATATTCATCCTCCCACCATCCCTACCCATCCTAAAACATCATGTGACATATTTTTTCCCATCTTATTTTGTCCATCCTTTCTTCATATCTTGACCTTAGTAAGGGAGTCGATGAAGTATTGAGACATGTTTTGAGTACATCTTGGAATATCCTTTGAGAAACATTTTGACAATGGAACATATGGTTAGTTTATAGATATACCTAGTCTATTTTAGATAATATTTATGGATTATATAGCACCTTAGTCTTATAAACTTAGTAAAATTAGACCTTAGTTGTTTCTCTCAGTTCTAAACCTTTCTTGCTTCCACAAGTCTCACATTTGCTCTATATTATGCCCCTTGGCCTATATCTTAATATGACTAGTCTTATATTGATGACCCAAGCCTTTTATCTTGTATATAATTCTTAAAGTGTAATAATATTATACTCCTATAAGTTTTGAGCATGTTCTTAATTTCCTACTCCTTGGACACTAATGTCTTGAATAAACACTAGTGTTGACGTTAGTGTTTTGACCCAACGTAAGTGTCCAGTGCCTAAATTCATTTATTTTGAAAATGAAATGTATCATAATGGATAGATTAAGTGATTTAATGTAATTTACTTATCTAAAGGGATTGATATAAATACAAGATTAAACCTCATTCATTCTTCACCTAGGAAACACTTAGCAACACAAGAACAATAACCAATATTCTTACCAGAGAGCATTCAAAGATCACTCAATTGAATAAAGCTTGCCTATTTATATAATATTCATAGGTAAAACACATATATAGGTCTGAAGTACTAAAATATCTTCCAAATATCCTAATTTTACAAGTTATAAGCTAGTTCACTATTATACTTGATTTGCACATATTACATGATTCACACATAAGCCCACACGTAGGGGAGAACCACATTAGTCTGAGGCCCTATTCAAAGTATTCTATATATAGGTAGTAATGAATAAAATAGGGATATTTAGGGTCATCTCAACACCATGTTACCACTAACCCATTTTTACCCAAGGTCACCATGAAGATTAAAATTGTTGTTTTGAAAATTCATGAGTAGTGACAATCCATAACCTAGATCTGAATACACTAGAGGGAAGGAAAAGTCAAACCTAAAAGCATCTAAGTGGTTGAATTCCATTATAATAGGTATTTTTTACAATAAAATTGGGTTGAATCCATACATAAGTGTCAATGTAACTATCCCAAGGTGTGTTCCAGAATCATTTTCTAAACTATTTTATGCCTATTCCAAATCTAACACTATGTTAGCATTATAACCAACTAAGTATATTATTTATTTATCATTTCCATGTATATATTAGTTTTAATTTATATATTTAGAGTATAATTAACATAATAAATTTATTATATGTTTATATCTAAGTTTAGCACCTGATTGGCATACTGTAGATCTAATTATCACCCTTGTGCATTATCATTTATATATTTATTAACCCTATTAACACCAAGTTAATATTCCTAGATCTAATTTAGGGTTAAAAATTTGGTTAAACTAATTATTATAAATGCATTTTTTTAATTCTTAGGGTTTTAATATAGCTAGGGTTTCATATTGCTGTAATTTTTCATTTCCTACTACTCTTTTTCATGCAACCTAGGCATAACACTAGATTGGGAGGTGTGCCTATCAAACACATTGAGCTTCCCCTCCCACCATCTAAGATGTCTCAAATTAATGAGGGATATCATACTTTGGATCATGATGATACCCATGTTTAAAATGAAAAACATCTTGATATGATTATCATAGAAGAAGATTATGATAATGAAAACCTTGAAACAAATGAAAATGAACAAATAGACCATGATCAAGTGCAAAAAATTGCATTTTTTCATGAGTGTATTCAATGAAACCCTAAAGATCTTGATGAGATCCTAAAATATATATTGGAAATAAAAATTTAAAAAATTATAGTCGAAATAAACCTCCCCTTGAACACGTTACAACATACCACATCTAGTGGGGGCACGAGTTATGTGTTTAAACCTTTATTTCTAAAAAGTACTATTTATACATATACCATGGAATTACCAATTATTTTAACATAAATACCAGTTTAAATTCCTATTACTACTCAAACCATGTTTACACTCCCTTTTGTGACTACTCAAATTGCTAATCTAAATCCCACTAGGTCTATAGTTTAAACACTCCTTCAAATCATAAAGAGTTTAGAGGACAAGGTTATAAAAATTGAAAAAATGGTTTTTAAATCCCCTCATGATATTTATTCACAAGATATGTTTCATAACCCTCTTATAATTTAAATCTCTTTGTAACCTTTGCCAACTAGTTTTATTGCACCCAAGTTTCCATTTTATGATGGTAGAGGTGATCATGAACATCATCTTTGATATTTTTATGCGGAATGCCTTGATTATGCCTCCAATGATAAAATTTTGACCAAATTATTTTCAATAAGCCTTGATGATTATGATTTGAGGTGTTTCTATGATTTAACTCTCCAATCTATGAAAGCATTTAAACCTCTTGCAAACTAGTTTTTAGCACACTTTTCCATTAATATTTCTAAAAAGGTTTGCTATGTTCAAATTGCCAAAATCAAACAAGGAACCAATGAACCTATCAATGAATATATCTTGAGATATAAAAAATGCTATCTAAAATGACCAATCCTATGGAAGACAAAGAGTTTCAAGATATATTCAAATAAAGTTTTCTTGCTTAGTTATATGAGTCTATTATTTTTAAAAAGTTCAAATCTTTCGATGAATTATATCATGTTGTATGATATTTTGAAATGAATCTTATTTCATTGAATAAGCTCAATTATGTAGTAAAAACATCAGCTACATTAACATCTAGTACCAAATTTAAAATCAAACTAAGTTATAAGATAAAACCTTCTGAGCTTAAAATGGAAAAAACCACCATGTTAACATAGTTTCACAATAGCTTAATCAGCTTGTTTTATCCAATGCACCAAGGAGATAATATTATTGTTTACCTAAGTCCCCAACTTCACTACTCCCATGGTTACTATAGTGTCATCTTATACCTCTCCCTCATCCTATCAAGGATGGAATAAGTCAAATATACCTAAAGGATATGATGCAAATAATTATTGTGATTATTGTAGAATGAAAATTGGAGTAATATGAATTAAACTATGAAATTTAATCACTCAAACATCAAACGACTTAGGTAAAGTCTAGAGCCATTAGGACTAAATTCAATTATATGAATAAACTATTCAATCTTACACTTAAATCCTAAATATAAATTCTCTAAACCATGATCAAATGGATGCAAACTTAAGAGAATGAGATTGATTATCTTAGACTCAAAATTTGGACATTATGATGCTTGATCAAGGATGTTGGATGTTTTTGATTGAAGGATTATATTGATATGGATTCCTAAGATGGCTCTAATGGAGGAGAGGTGTGGTTTAAATATAAGGAGGGAAATATCTATGGTGGAGATTTGAAGTTGGGGGAAGAAGATCAAGGGTCAAGGATTAAAAGGAATTTAAAATTTCTTGGAAGCCTCTAGATTCAAAGGCTTATAGAGAGGAGGGGTTAGAATAGAGAGGATTCTAAAATCCTCCAATTATAGAATCCTCTTAGGGATTAGTTAAGATTAGGGATGGGATAGATAGGGATTAGGTAGATGATTAGGGACTAAGGGTGTAGGAGAGCCTAAAAATAGGCTTAGTAGGTGGGTAGGTGGGTCATGGGAATTTAAAATTCCCAAATAATAAATAAGTGGGGATTAGGATAGGATAAGAGATGATTAGGGGAATTAATGAAGAAATGGGATAGAATAAAGTTTTTAATTTAAGAATAATGAAGGGGGATGTTAAATAAATGATTAGGAAGGGGATAAATTAATGGAATTAAATGAGATGAGCAAAATTAGTGTCAACTAATAGGAATGTTAAATAAAGTGAGCAAATTTAGATTCATACAATTATCATTAGCGACCAGGGCATTCTATAAGTAGATTCTTTACTTTGAAGCATAAGATCCAAGATATTATTGATGACCAAAAGCTTATATTTGAGGATCCTTCAAAGGAATCGGGATCACAACTTGGTGATCACCATAAATATAAAATATTTAACCATCCTTTACAAGACCATTCTAAGAAAGAAACTAGAAGTGCAAATGGTATATAATGCAAATCCTCTTCCATCACATTTTAGGCACCCACTAGATGGGATTATTGGTATTTACACATGATATACATCCTATGGTTTAGAGACCCTCTATTACTTTTTATGATAGTGAAACTAAGGATGATGACTCTGATCTTAATTATTTATTCATTTAAGTAGTACCTTATATAGTACATGGATGTGTTAAATACATTAATGCTAATCAGGTAGTTACATTTTTTAGAGTTTCATATTAGCATCCTCTTGAACAAGAAAAAATTATACCCAAGAAGTTAATTATAGATCCTACTAAGGCTCATTCAATAAAAAAGGGTCAGTAACAAGAAACCTCCTTTACTAGGTGGCCAATACTTAAGACACCATTACATTAGAGACATACAATGGATTTCATGGAATTTTCATCTACTACACACCATGTTCAGATATCTAGAGCACCTATACATATTCATATTACTAATATTATAAAGAAACCACATATCACTCAATAATGGGTTTCATAAATCCTTACTCCCATTACTCCTACTACTGATTTATAACCACATAGTCCTATTTTACATACACAAAGCATCACCGATACTACTATGATAGATATTGAACTTATACATGCTCCTTAGCATTATCACAAGATTATTAAACCAGGTTCTTAGTGGGGAGATATATATGACCATACATTGGATGGCATCATAGGATGATCTTTCATTTTCAAATATTTCAAAAATATGTTTAAAAAAATTCAAAAATTCAAAAATATATTCGACACCTACATGTTCTATTAGCTCATTGGCATCCATGTGTTAGTGTTGACAATTTGGCCTTCCAGGTCAAATGTCAACCCCTAAAATCAAAAAAATTCATGAAAAACCCTTTAGGATTGTTCATGGTGTCTAGATCTTGTCATGATCTCCAAAATTCTCTTTGAAAGTCATTTTAACATTGATTAAGGTGTCATGGTTTGAGCTAGTCACTGTTTGTAGAATTCATCATGTCATAGCCTATTTTGAGGTCTTTGGGTGATATAATAAATGGCCATGATGGTATTTATATGAGTGGAAGAGTGTCAAGGTAATTTTTGAGGTCTAAAGGATGGTCTCAGCTCTATTTGACAAAATTAAGGTCCCTTAGCAAAAGTTAAGAATTTTAGAGAAATTAAAGTTGTTAGTTCTTATGGTTTTAGGCCTGCTTTGAACCACTTATTGTGACAAGAACTTTGTTAACATTATATAGGGATTTTGAATACTTTTTTAGGTGATCATATGAAGTCTAAAATGTATCCTAGGCTGTCATTTATTATATATTCATTCAAAACAGTTTCAAGCCTTCATAACCCCCTAAAGCCATCAAATGGTCCTCAAACATCTCATATTGGTCACATTACATTATAATTTTTTTGGAAAAGGGTGTTTATATGTAATTTGTGTTAATAATATACTCAAAATAGTCCCATAGTCATCATAAAACCATGACAAGGTGGCTTCATATGCATAAAGGTCCATTTTAGGGGTCAAATCCACTTCCCTCTCATCAAATAGGCCACACATATGGGAAAACATAACATTTCAACTTCATAAACCATAAAAATTATTTTAAGTGATATTTGAATTCCATTTTACCTCCTCCCATCCTCTAATGATGTTTCAAAGTCTGAATCATGAGAAAATGAAGGAAAGTTGTAGGTTTTGTAGGAGTTTCAGACTTGTATGGATCTATATAGTACAACCAAGACCAAAAGAAGTCAGGGATATGAAGAGGGGAGTTAGTACACACATTAAGTGAGATAATATTTTAGTTTTAGAATCAAATAGGCCAAAAAATGACCCTCTTACTCCATCAATATCCTTTATAGCTAAAACAGTCTAGCCAGGTTTTCATTTGGTACAAATAGGAGAGAGAAGGTAGGAACCTAAGATTTTGGGTAGAATAGGGGAACCTATATGGATTCAATTTATAGGAATTTTTTATTATATTATACCCCATATTTTATGAACAATCACTAAGGAGGTAAGGTACTTACTATGTTGTCCCCATTTAAGCAAGGTACCAGTTTATCTCATATTCTCCCTTTTTGAGCATGATGACATAGGGATGGAGATTTTTGTGGATTTTTAATGATATACATAACCTTATACACCATCAAAAATACCCAATTCACATGTGTGAGTCATAAAGAGAGAATAAACCTTCTTGTGGAGCTATCTACAAGTTGGTAATAGTGGGTTCTTGATACTTCAAGGTTTTAAATAGATGCAAAGTGTTCATGAGGTCTCAAAAAACTCTCCTAAATCCCTTGAGGATCTGTAAAAATGAAGTTTTTAGTGATGTTATGGATCTAATACCATAAAACACTCTTATTCCACATGTTCTCAAGTGGTTTAAATCAATCAATAAGTATGAAAATGTGCTTAAAGGCCTTCAAAGCAGTGTTTCCTGGGTGCAATAAAGTTTAGTGAGATAATTTAAGGTTAAAAATAGTAAAATATGTATTTTGGCCTTTCCAAAATTCCATGGAGATAGAGGGAATAAGGAAACACCAACTCATCTCTCAAATGAAACACTCTCACAGTTAGCAGGCATAAAGTTTCCACCTATAGGCCTAACTGAAGAAGTAGGACAATTTGAACATACAAGCCAACATTAAGAATCCTTGAGGAGTTATATATACCTATGAATAAGTGTGAAAATTAATTAATTAGAGTCCAAATAGGGATCAACAGTCTCAACCACCTCAAGATGACAACTCAATCAAGATCTCAATAGAAATAATACTATGACTACAGGGATGGAAGAACCCTAATAGAATGATGAGGTTTTGAAGAATCTTAGTAAGGATTGAGAGAGAAATGGAAGGCCAAAAACATGATGATGGAACATAAGGAGTTAATGAAATATCAAGTCAACTCTCAAATGGAGCTTACATAGTCAAAAGGCAAGTTTGCCATGTACAGGAAGAATAAATAAGATATGACCAACCATACATGAAGATGATGATGAAGAAGGAGAAAATATTCTATAACCTATTTAATAAATTCCCTGAATTACTTAATCTATTATCTTGATCCTTTGAGATAGACAAATACTTAGATGGCCTAATTAAGCCTAGTTAGGCCTAAACATACAATTATAATCAAGTTCAAAAGGAGAAGAGTTGAAGTATAAAACCCTGCATGGTGGTGAGGTGATAGAAAAAATAAGAGGGTATCCTTATTTGTTTCTAATATTTAAAATATACTTAATATGACCTGATACTTTGAGGTAATAAGGGCCTTGATAATCTATGAGGACTATTAGGATTAAACTAACATGTACATAAAGGTTGATGGAATATGCATATTTGTATATTCTTGGAGGGTTGAAACCATCTAAAATAAAATTGGATAAGATATAGTATAGGTTTTAAATATGAGAATAACTTCATATTATAACCTAGACAAACACTTTCTCACATAGTCATAAATGCAGACCCGAGGATACCTACATATAGGGTTATTAGTAAGAAGGTGGAATGCCAAAACCTTGCATGGTGGTAAGTGAAAATAGGGAAAGGAAGTATATCAACTTGTGTTCTAATAATTCCTCAATCTCACTTTAATATTATATCCTTATTCAATAAGTAAAGAACCTTGATAGATTGGTAGGTCTAGTTAGGCCTAAATAAGGCAATCACAGTCAAATTTAAAAGAAGAGAAGTCAAAGTGTGGAACCCTGTAGGGGATGAAATGAAGAGTGGTTGGAGGTTTTATGAATTATTTTGAAAATTTTATAAACATTTCCAATTAAAATGGTTTATTCCTCTAGAGTTATGATAACCTCAATAGGCAATTAGACCTTGTAAGCCTAAATTGTCATGTACAAGCCTGTTCATAGAAGTTAGATATGAATTGCATACATAGTAGTATGTGGGGTCTAATAAAATTTTAGGAATAAGTATAAAATCATATTAATGTTTCCAAGGTGATATAAACCTAAAGTTGAGGTAGGAGAAACACTCAACCAAGTCATTAGGGCTATATAAACCCAACCACTCATAAACCCTAGGCCCATTCAAGAAGGTGTGTAGTCATTAGAATTGAAAGAAGGGATCAATTGAGAGGGTGTTGTCAACCTTGAAAACATGTTATATGATTTTCAACTCCATAAACATTAAAATAGGGAGATAAAGGGATATTCAAATCTCCAATACTACTATCAAGCACTGAAGCATGACAGTAAAAGCCACACTCAAGGTAGACTTACAAGGAGAAAGAGGTAGAGGTGGTGTTTGGGTAGGTGAGAGAAATTTTATAAGGATGTAAATATAGGAAGGTAGATGATATGGTTTTATTAAAGTCACAAATGAACTAACGAATGGTTCAAATCCCTAAAACTCAGTCTATGCCTATTATGCCTAAAGCCACTCTTAAGGCCTCAAGACCCCACCTCCACCTTATGGCATATAATACCCCATCCAAGTAGAATAAAAACAATGTGGAAGTGTATAAATATGTTTTAGACCCTGAAGGAAGTGTTCAAAACATGGGAATGTAAAGGAATGGTCAAATTTAGTCTTAGCAAGTTCTTGAGCTCTATTACCTTAAACAACTAGGTCTAGTTACCACTTTCAACACTCACATATTTCATCACAGGAGGACTCAAACCTCAGTCTATTAGGGGAATTTAGGAACCATATGGAATCAATATCCATGAAGGAAAGACTTGGATTAAGGAGCCTATCTTTATGAATCATCACTAAGACTGCAACTAGGCTCATAAATCTTGCAAGGAGTTTGAGGCCTACCAACTTGCACTCATATCTCTCCATAAAAGATGAATGAAACCCAAATATTTTACATATATTTAAGGGGGTATATAGGCTAAATGTTCATGGAAGGAATTTTTGGTTTGGAGGTCCATACTCTATGATTTACCATTAATATGGTAGACCTCGAATACCCTCCTTAAACCCTAAGATAGAATTAAGTAGAGAAATATTGATATATTTGAAACCAAACACATTGAAATCACCTAGTAAACACTTAGATCATATATTACACTTAGAGGATACCTTATTTATGGTACTAGATTATACAGACTACTATATAGACTTGTCAAAAATAGTAATTTTGTAAGGATTTGAATAGAGAAGAGGGTAAAAAACTTGATGGAGAGTTTAAAATTATTGGGGAAGGAATTTTGGGCCATATTTCACCCTTTAAAATCATAAATCAATTATAAAATTCCATGAAAAGGATTTTTCAAGTCTAAACAAAAGAGCCAGTCTGCAAGTACTAATATAAGGTGACTTAATCACCTAGATAGACATAATTATAGGTGTATACTAATTATAAAGTCCTAAATAATAGGTTTATTTGGTCTTAGGTAATTGAAACATGGTCAATTATTAGTCCTTAAGGTCCTACTCAAGTTATATAGTCACCCAAACACATAGCACTAAGCCACTAGGCCTAATTGCCTAAATGATCCTACTTAGTCAAAAAGAAGAGATGGAAGTTGGCATAAAGGACTATTAGAAGAGTAATTTAAGGTCATTACACCTTGTAACTGATGCTTAAGGGTGAGAAATATACTTCTCCATGGTCATTATGAAGGAAAGGGTAGTTTCCTAGCCTTGTCAACATGCAAGGAGAAGGGTGGGCTACTTAGTAACTCATGGTGGCCTACTTGAATCTATTTAATGTCTTGTAAATATCAGGAGGAGAGGGTGATTAAAAATATTTTGGCATGTACATGATTTGAAAGAGGCCAACCAAGTCTGACCCAGCCTCTACCACTCTACCTCAACACCCAAAGGGGCTATTGAAGACCACTAACAAATGAAGAGACATACGAGGACTATTATGGCTATTGTAATTGATATGTGAGTAGAATATGGTCATGTATGACCTATTATCTACACTTCCATGATAATTTACATCTCTTTATTTTTTCATTATTCTATTACACATCCCTCACCTGGGTATGAGGAAACTCTACCTAGATTTTCACTTTGTAAACCTCTTGGATCGATAAATGAACTATTAAAACTCATTCATGTTGGTATATTATGTGTTATTTAATTTTTGATATGCATATGTGACCTCTTTTTTTCCAATTATAGTTCTTTGTCTCACCTAGATGCTATTAGGTATGATATGTAGGTCATATTGTGTGTACGAGTGTTGGTGATTGAGTTTAAAGTGGAATTTGACTAGTAAGTGCCTTAGATCAGACCTTCCTATAATGACCCTCATGTTCTAACCACCTAACATATCCTCCATGTGAAACATTATTGCATAGGAACTCTTTGAGATTATAGTGTAGTTGTTTGTCTAGTTCATTAGTGTTGTTTAAGGGAAATATAATGGATGATCATATTAGTGCATCACCATATTTAGATTAGGTTTCCTTTTATGAATCCCTTCTATCCCTTTTCACCCTAACATCTATAGGTTTTTATGATTTGAGCTAAATAGATACACTAAGGGAGCTAGCCCCATAAACTAGAGGTCTAGCCTAGTCATAGGTTACCCACAACCTTGGGTTATTCCCATGTTACCTCAAACTTAGAGGTATGCCTAAATAACCTCCTCCTAGGGTGAAATTTAGAGTATCAATAGTTATGGCCTATCTGATGGGACTAGATTCAAGCAATTAGAGCACCTACTTATAGCACTTGGTAATCTCAAAAAGCTTCAATCACTCGAGAAATGGACTTGCAGTCATATTTGATGTTAGAAAGCATCACAAGGTCATCATCTCTTGGTAATTTACTTTGCTTCTCATTTGTATCATGATAAGTTATGGATGCATATAGAACATACTTATATCATACACCTCCTTATCATCAATCCTATGACCCATATCAACCCAGTTACTAACCCTATTAATCCTACATTAATCTCTACCAAAAACATGATGTCTTACCTCAGTCCTATGAGCCTCCTTACTACCAAGATTATCAACCTCTTTATAAGTCTTATTCACCTACTTGGTAGCCAACATATCCTCTTAATCAGTCTAGTTAGTCTAGCCATGTCTCAAGCCAATCCATTTCAAACCTTAAATAGACCTTATTGGGTTATGAGAGACACATGGTGGGAATAAATACACAAAGAAGTTATGGCCAAGAGATCCATAGTCACCTAATAATGAATATGAGGGCCTCATTACAACAAGTTAAGAGAGAATGGGTACCTATCATGAGGGAAAATCAATCAGGGGAAACTAGTGACATGTTATATGTAAGTGGTCTTATTATAGCCATAGAGGAGAATATAATAATCCATGAGGGATAACATATCCAACTCTACCAGCCTCATGTGCCCTCTTCCATCCCATATCAGTCCTCTACTAAGAAGCCCATCTTCCCTCAAGAGTTAAAAATAAATGACTGTCAAATTTTTTTGAGTTCCTCATAAGTCCCTCAAACCTTTCCTACTTAGAAAATAGGAGAGAGTGAAAAAATGAGAGGGAGTGTGTGTTCAAAATTCTAGGTTTCATGGTCTAGATCAGACTTCTTAGGCCCACCACCTTCCCAATCAGTTTGAAGAGATCATTGACCAAACCAGACTTGAATTTGAGGCTCACCTTACTAGAGAAGTTGATCTTACAAATAAACATCTAGCTCAGTTAGTGGTAGTAATAGAAATAATGCCATCTCAATAGAAGGTAGCCTCATTCCTACCCCAAGTTACAACACAAATAATAGAGGGAGATTTTAAATCCAAGTTTCCAACTTGGAAACAAGTGGTATAGTCAAAGTGAAAATAAGATGAACCAAGCTTGCATCAAAGTATTGGAACTAAAATCAAATTTGAAACCATTCAACTCCCACTCCTCCCTCCTCAAGAACCCTAGGAATTCACATGATGGAGGTCCATCCATAATAATATACATAATAAAGAGGAGGTGATGGTTATCAAGGGCGAGCAACTGAATGAGCATAATGAAGCATTTATAATACCAATATATTTGACTTCTCTTCTTGAACTATTTCAAGGGTCCTCCATTCCACTCCTTGAGAAGGATACTATTCTTTGTGAGATAAGTGAAGAAGATCCATCTCTAGTAACAAGTGATGAAGGTGGTGCATTTGATCAAGAATAAAAAATCACCAATGGAATAACTCTTGGCAAGGAAAGATACAAATTAGTCTTCCATAATGCAAGAGAGGGTGAAATTCAAGAAGGTAATTACATGAAATTTGAGTCACAAGGGGAAGACATTCTAGTTAGATAAGAAGGTGACCTTGAATATCTCCTTGATGACATGGTAGCTACTCTCTATCATGAGAGTCTTGAAAAGTATGAAAGTGAAACATTTATCTAACTTGAAATAACTGCAAGATAAGAAGATAGCCTTCAAGAGTCTTAAAATGTTTAAAAAAAGGTATGTGTTGGTATTGAAGCTTCTAGTTTCATTGAAGATGAAGGATCAATTCTTGGCTATGTAGATGAGTTTATTGATAAGAATGAGAATCTAATAGTGGATGCGATAGTAAAGCATGATCATGATCACATGGGATGTCAAGAGGATAATGATAATATTTAGAAATAGTAAATAAGCATTTGTAATGAACATCAAACCCTTATAAGACTTAAATATTCTATGGGGCAGATTGAAGATGCTCTAGCTATTGGAAATTTTGTTGCGGTAATACCTCAAGTTGACACTCCTAAACACAAATCAAGTGAAGATACTTTACCCTTTAATATGCCTCATGAGGCTCAAGATTCAAACCATGAAGGCCTTGGTGATATGTGGAAGCCATGATTGGACACTTGCAAAGAGATTGGATGCCTTGAAATGTCACCATCTCATATAGAATAAAATGGAGACATAAACCAAGGCATACCAGTTGAGTTGTCAAGAAAATCATTACATGTGAGCATCGAAAATTAGGATCAACCCATGATTAAGGAAAAAATCAGATTGTTTATGCAAAGAAGACAAGTGTGGGATGAATATGACTGGGTGATTGACTCTTATAGCCAACCCATATACCTGAGTGTGGAGCAAGAAAGTCCAATTGCTCTCCTAAGAGTCTATGAGCATGACAATGTCTCTAACTACAAGTGGGAGTCCTCTTTCAATAAGAAATATCTTATTGGACTTCATCCAATACATGAAAATCAGATCTCATGGTGCCATGGTGATCAAAGAAATTTTCCATTTAATCCTAGAGGAGAAAAAAGTTTGGTCTTAGTTTAGTTATTTCTAATAGATTATTATCTTGCTTTCAATAAGTGTGTCATATACAAGTCTGGTGTTTGCTACCTTGGTTACTTTTGTGTCTTATCTTGTTGATTATTAAGGTTTAGGTGTTATTTACTTGTGTGTGGTTTTTATTTCAGTCCTAGAGGTGTTATAAGGTACTAGATCTAATTGGCAGTCCAAGAATATGGTCATCCAAGTCATGAAATCATGTATGAGTCTTATCATTGTCATGAAGAGTTTGTGGGTTCCATTTACTAGTAGGTTGGTCAACCCCTATGATTCACCAAAGATGCTAAAAATTTATCCTCCCACGCCAAATATTAACCCATACAATCAAAAACTTTCATGAAAACCCATATAGGCTTGTTCATGGTGTCTAGAGATTGCCATGATCTCCAAAATGCTCTGTGAAAGTCATTTTAACATTGATTAAGGCATCATGGTTTGAGTTATTCAATGCTTGAAAAATTCATCATGTCATAGCCTATTTTGAGGTCCTTGGGTGATATACTAAAGGGTCATGATCATCCTTAGATGATTGGGAGAGTTTCAAGGTAATTTTTGAGGTTTAAAGGATGGTTTAGGCTTTGTTTGACAACATTAAGGTCCCTTAGCAAAAGTTAAGGTTTTTGGAGAAATAAAGGTTGTTAGTTCTTATGGTTTTAGGCCTATTTTGAACCACTTATTGTGATAAGACATTTTTTAACATGATATATGGATATTTAAGCCTTTTTTAGGTTATCAAATGAAGTCTAAACTATATCCTAGGATGTCATCTATTGCATATTCATTCAAAATAGTTTCAAGCCTTCATAACCCAACTAAAGCCATCAAATGGTCCTCAAACACCTCATATAGGTCACATTACATTATAAAACTTTTTAAATGGGTGTTTATATGTCAATTGTGTTAATAATATCCTCTAAAGAGTCCCATAGTCATCATAAAACATGACAAGGTAGTTTTATATGCATAAAGGTCCATTTTAGAGGTCAAATCAACTTCCCACTCATCAAATAGGCCCTACATGTGAAAAAATATGACCTTTAAACTTCCTAAACTATACCAATTTTTTGAAATTCTATTTAAATTCCATTTTCCCTCCTCCCTTCCTCTAATGGCATTTCAAATTTTAAGTCATGAGAAAATTAAAGAAAGTTGTAGGTTTTATAGGAGTTTTAGAGTTGTACAGATTCATACAATATGGCCAAAACTAGAGGAAGTTAGGGATATGAAAAGGGGATCATTAAAAACATCATGTGAGAAAATATTTAAGTTTAATAATCAAATAGACCAAAAACTTATCCTCTTCCTCCATCGATCTTCTTTGTAGCTCAGTAAATCCAATCAGGTTTTCATTCAATATGAACAGGAGAGAGAAGGTGGGAACATAAGATTTTGGAAAAAGGAGGGGAACCTATATAGATCCATGTTTGGGAATTTATTTTTAGTTTCCCCCCTCCTTTATGAAGAATCACTAAGGAGGTAATGTACTCACTGTGTTATCCCCATCCAAGCAGGGTACTGGTTTATCTTATGTTCTCCTTTTTTTGAGCATGATGACAGAGGGATGGAGATTTAGGTGGCTTCTAAATTATATACACAACCTTATAAACCATATTAAGGACCCATTTCACATGTGTGATCCATCAAGAGATACTAAACCTTCTTGTGGAGCTATTTGTAGGTTGGTAACAATGGGTTATTGATACTTCAAGGTCTTTAATAGATGCAAAATGTTAATGAGGTATCAAAAAACTCTCCAAAATAACTTGAGGCTCTAAAATAGTGAGTTTTTATGGATTTTATATATTTAAGACCATAAAACACTCTTATTACACATGCTATCAAGTGGTTTAGATCAATCAATAAGTACGTAGATATGCTTGAAGGCATTCAAAGTAGCGTTTCCTGGGTTCTACAGAGTCTAGTGAGATCCTTAAAAGTTGAATATATTAAAATATGTATTTTTTACTTTCCAAAAGTACATGGAGGTAGAGGGAATAAGGAAAAACCAACCCATCTTCCAATGAAACACTCTCATAGTCAGCAAGCTTAGAGTTACCACCTATAGACCTAACTGAAGAAATAGGGAAAGTTAAACATAGAAAATAACATTGAGAATACCTGAGGAGTCATATGGACCTATAAAAAATTATGAATATTAAGTAAGTAGAGTCTAAATAGGGATCAACACTCTCAACCACCCCAAGATGATAACTCAGTCAATATCTCAATAGAAACAATATTGTGACTACAGGGTTAGAAGAAACATAATAGAATGATGAGGTTTTGAAGAAGATTAATGAGGTTAGAGAGAGAAATATAGGGCCACCAACATTATGATGGCACCAAAGGAGTCATGAAAGCATCAAATTAACCATCAAATGGAGCTTACATAGTCAAAAGGTAAGTCTGCCACCTACATATAAAATAAAGAAGATATGACCAACCATACTTGAAGATGATGGTGAAGAATGAGAACAAAGTCTCTACCCTATTTACTAAAGGAAATCAATGCCTTTGTCTAGTAGTTTTATCCTTTGAGATAGGACAAGACCTATATGGCTTAATTATTCCTAAACATATAGTTATAGTCAAGGTCAAAAGGAGAAGAGCTGAAGTATAAAACCTTACATGGTGGTGAGGTGAAATAAAAAATAAGAGAGTCTACTCATTTTTTTCCAAGAATCCCATTCCAATTGGTATGACCTGAGTCTCTAAGGTAACAAGGGCCTTGATAGGTTATGAGGTCTATTAGGCTTAAATTAACATTTACAAGACTGTACATAAAGGTTGATGGCATATGCAGAATTAGATATTATTGGAGGGTTAAAACCATCTAAAAGAGAAGTAGAAAATGTATACAATAAATTTTCATGATGAGAATAACATTAGATGCTAATAAAGACACTCACCTTCTCACACAGTCAGAAATGTAGACCTAAGGACACCTATAGATAGGGTCATTAGTAAGAAGGCATAATGCCAAAACCCTATGTTGGACCCCAAATTTTGACTAAGAATTTTGGATTTTTGGTGTAGAAATAACACAATTCATGAGGAATAGGGTACAAGAAGACCATGGCACAAAACCATTAAAGTGTGAGAAGACAAGGGCACATAAGTTATTAACATGAGAAGACATAGTCAAGAATGGAATATAACTATGAAGAACTCGAGAGCATAGGAATTGGAATAGAAAAAAAGAATTGGGGAATGTGATGGAAGTGGGAGAAAATTGAGGAAAAATTCTCAAGGACCATCTAGACCTTAATCATCATAAATTTTGCACCAGCTTGTGAAAAGGAGGACATTTAGAATCAAGGATATAACATCAAACAAAAATATAGGGCACACTAAGGCCTAGGTCATTAGGAGAAAACAAGTGAAAGACTACCATGACTCTCAATCTACTAAGAGATCATTGGCCAATGACCCATTTGTCATTTATTATATAACTACTTGGTTATGGAAAAATAAGTATAAATACCCCTATGTGGAATCATGTAAGGTGACTGATAATGAATAACATATATTGAATATATAATATAGACTTGTATATATTACAATAAGTTTAGGTATTGTGTGTTTGTGATAATTGATAGTTGAGCATAAAAACTAGGTTGCATTGACTAATTTGTTGCTTATAATTCACTATGACATTTATAAAACATGCAATATACGATTTTGCATAGACAACCCTTTAAACTTCATGGAATTTGTCTTTGTGTTCTTGGTTGTTGTAAATAATGAGTCAAGGTATACAGTCATGTTTTTATTTTTATATGTAGTTTCTAATTAGATATATGAATAAACACAAGTATATGACTAGTGTGTTACTGAGCAACATAACCCGCAGGAACTAATCTCTTGCTTTGTGCATTGAGTGAGCATGCAAGACCTTAGTCTTGCATGAAAGTCTAGTGGATAAGCTTATTGATGCTACACTTTAGTGCTTAAGATATGTGATTAAGATAATTAACCAACATTTTGATTTTATTTTTGAGACCTATAGTGCTTGTTTCACATTAATGAAATATGCTTGAACATTTATCTTTTGGAAGTATTGAATAATGGATTATTGAGGTAAAGGATAATTTTTTGATTCCTTATCTTAAACTAGGAATCTATGCATGTAAATGGGTGGAACAAAATATTTAAAACTCATTATATGAAACATTCTTTGTCAAAGTCCCTATTAATTTACATGCTTAGCTTTTTGCTTATATTCAAGGTTGATCATGAAATATTAGGAGGAGACAAGCTTGGATGTTAGAATGTTAAAGGGCTTGGCATGACTAGGAACACCATGAAAACATGCTATTAATATCTAGTGGAGAGGAGTGTTAAACAACTACATCTTAAAATATGCTATAACCACTTACTC
This sequence comes from Torreya grandis, assembly GCA_037957365.1. Taxonomy (NCBI): domain Eukaryota; kingdom Viridiplantae; phylum Streptophyta; class Pinopsida; order Cupressales; family Taxaceae; genus Torreya; species Torreya grandis. The sequence continues at coordinate 332,201 of JARHVA010002183.1, forward strand.
TTGTCCTAAAGAAGCTAAGTTCCAATTTCTTAGACAACCACATGGTCAATATATTAGACATTTCCCACTAGAAGTAAAGAAGTTATTTATTGATTATAGACTTGAAACTCTCCCAATGGAGGGATAGATACATCCTTGCATGAGCTGCACATTTAAAAGGGGAATATAAAGGTGTTGGTAAAGAATTTTTAGGTTCAGAATGGTAGCTTGTAAACAGGGATAATAAAATCATAAATATGTTGAATCTCGATAGAGGATCATAGGTGGAATCAACATAGGAAGTGAATAAGAGAACTCAGGAAGTGCTATTAGGATCCATGGGGAAGCAAAAAGGCATGAGGATGAATCCATCACTTTTAAACCATGTCCCATGCTAAGTTTATCATATGGAAGAGAAACTAGCTAGATAGAAGGGACTAAAGAACCTCATTTGAACCAACCAAGTTCCCCAACCATAGTGCACACTCATGATTTTGAATCAGATGAATTAATTATACATAATTGGGTTACAAATATTGTAGATTCAAAAATTGATCCTATAAGGAAAATTATAGCTGAGCTAATTTTAACTCATACTGAATTAACACTTTCTCTTACTTTTCAAGGTAATTTCATGGCCCAACTAGGTATGCCTAGTGGACCTGGCATTCAAAGTGGGTAGAGTAAAAGTACAAATATTATTAATCAACCATCATGCCCCACATCATGGGTGTTGCTAATGGAGGCATTCAAGGTGGAATAGGAGGTGGCATGAGAGGAAGTGGTGGACTTCCCCCTCAAGGAATAGGATCTGGGGGTTCTCAATAGCCATCAATGTAAACACCTCAATTGTTAATGGTATATTATGAAATGATGCCTCATCTACTTAAATATTGGGGTGTGGAGAATGCTACAAAGCATGTTCATAAGTGTGAAATCATATAGAGGGTATGAGGCATAACTGCTTATGAGTAAAAGGCCACATAATTCACAACCACCTTTCTAGAGAGAGTACATAAGTGGTATGGGAAGTTTGACCCTAAACAAGTAATAATTGACTATGATCAGCTTAAGACAAATTTTTTTTAGGAATTTAATATTTTTGAGTTTGAGCAACAAAGTATTGTCATGCTAAAAGATATAAAACAAGGACTCACTAAGAGTGTACAAGAGAATGATGCATAGTTCAAAACACTTTTGTCCAATCTTTCCTTCAAAATAAATGTTGCTTAGCATGCCCAATGGTTTATGGGAGGCTTGATGCTTCTCTTTAGATAAATTCTATCTCAAAAGACCATTACTAGCCCGTATGAAGCTCTAGAAGTTTCCCTCCACATGGAAGCTGTTGGAAGCATTGACACTAGAATTAGTCATTTTATGGAAGATCAAGTAGATTCAATGGAATAATAGTTAGAGAAGCTGATTGCAAACAATGCATACGATAATTGTAATGTATTTAGTGTACTGATTGTTTGTCTAATGGTCATAATAGAAGTAATTACCCATGCAAAAACATCCACATTATATTGAAGTAGTCATGTGAAATTTACCACAAAGAGCATGATGTATGCTTTTTTACTCTATTATAGTGGGCCACACATTCTAAAGTGTCTAAATACTATAAAATATGTGATGCTTAAACTCATGACATAATTGATTACCAACTAATTAGTGATATACATGAAGCATGCATGCATAATACATGACAAATATTTGTTTCCAATAATCAAGATAATGGTGGGTATCATGGATGAGGCTAAGGACAAGGATGAGGCAGTGGTTATTTCCCACCAAGAACATGTTATAAGTATGGATCTCCATATCACTATCAATGAGATTATCTAGTCTACCCAAGTGCTTTTTGTAAAAAGGAGCATCAGTTGGAAGAATGTCTTGACCTATACATGACCATCACTAAGGAAAGAAATGAAAAAGGTGATGGTATGATTCACATTGAAAAACATCATTGGTAGTCATGCTCTATCACCCCAATAGCTCAACAGGTTAATATCATCATGTATAGCAGTAGACAATATTTATCTACATCCATTCCTCCTATTGAGAAGATATAATGTGAAGATCCTTATACAAGGAAGTATCCTAATGCCCAATAATAGAAGGATATACTCCAAGATATTATGACATTGGTATGGTAAAAATTTAGTTTCTTAAAGACCAAAAGTGACATAACATGCTGATCTATAAAAGGCCATAGAACCTCAAAATGTGGTGTGAGATGATTTCCAAGAGATTTGCAAATGTATGTTAGATGAAGACATTATCCCATAACTGAGTAATTAGCTTAAGAATCAGGTACAAAAATTAATTGACACTTAACCTCAATTGATTCAATTAACTCAAGATCATCAATTGAATCATGTTTGATGACAAGATACTTCTATTCCTCCTATCCCTCAAGAGGATAAGGAAATATTGGTGAATACTACCATCAACGGTTGGGTAATTCAATATATCTTGGTTCACACTAGCATTGAGGTTAATGTCCTCACAAAGGATGCATGGAAGAAAATGACTAGTTTAGATTTACAACCATCATCACATGTGTTGTTTATGGCTAATAAAACTCATGCTCTACCAATTGGTATCCTTAAGAATGCAATGGTCGATATCCTTGGAGTTCCTTTCAAAGATGATTTTGAAGTTATTGAATCAATGGAGGTATATGATTTTATAGCTCTATTGGGGTGACCATGGTGCTATGTAAACAATCCAGACTTAAGTTTCAAAAATTGCTACTTCAATTTTGAGAATATTGATCAATGCATTGTTATTCCATTGGATCAAACACATGGGCCCACATACATAAAACTTGTTAATGCAAAAGAATATATTAACTACATATACAATGTCACAGCTAGAGATGGTGAGCATCATGATCCTACTCTTGATGACATCATCCAATGGATGGACACTTAGTCCCTTTCTGATACTACAATTATTACTTGTAATTATTGGGCACATGGTGATTATGATCTCATTAGAAGAGTGTTTGGTGCCATTAGTAGTTATGAGAATGTTATGTGATAGTATCATAAACACCACATATTTATTTGCCTTGTTACTAGACAAATTATGCAAGGACCATTTATGGATGAACCGTTGTAAATAATTGATGAAGATCCTTGGTTTTATAGGCAAATGGAAGTATGTGACTTCCTCTAGTAACTTGAAAATTTGATAATGATTGTATGCATTCATTGGTTCACCTTTTTATGGCATAACTACAAGGTGGTGATGAACCCATAATGAGTGACTTCTCCATTAGGATCAAGTACGCTTTGATTTACATCATTGGTGTCATCATGATAACCAAGTATGGGGTAAAATCAGATATAACAGAGTATGAGCACCAAAACCACACATAAAAGCTTATGAATCCATGTTGAGGGCTGAAGAGTCTTTCTTGTCAAAGTACCTATGGGTACATGATTTTTATGGAACTTTAAAAACTTGGGATAGAGTATGGTATGTTCCTAAAGAATGACATATGGGTACTCATTTTTGGCATCTATTGAAAGGGAACATGAACTCAAGAGAGTTATCTTACTCATCTTCAAGAATGATTTTGTGCCTCACACTCCAAGATATGCATGAAGTAGTTGTTGGTGACCCTAGTCTAATTTAAGATCACCTATAATATATACATGATGTACTAGAAGAAGGATTATTTATCTTTAATGATCTATCTAAATAACTTATCCTTGTGTCAAACCCTATCCTTGATCAAAAATGTCATGAAGAGATACACTTAGGGGAGAAAAAACTAGTGTTTTAGGTGGATGAAGGTGAAGGGTCTGACCCAATTGATACATTAAAAAATAATTTAGATATTCCTATAGACTATGACACCCTAAATACTCATGATACTGGTCTTGAGACATACCAACCATACTCAAGACCTCTTCAAAATATCCAATGCAACATAGGCATAGAGGAAGAACCAAAAATAGTTACCATAGGTAACTACTGGAATGACACAGAGGTTTCAAAGACATTTAAATTATTAAAATAATACCAAGATTTTTTTTCAAGAAGTTATAGTGAGATGAAAAGTGTTCATCCATTACTAGGCAAAATGCATATCATACTAGTTGAAAATGCTCGACTAATCAGGAAACAACCATATAGGATGAATCCAAATTTACGTGCATGCATGAAGGAATAAATTAACATTATGCTGTGTGTAAGAGTGATAAACCCAATTGATGAATTTGAGTGGGTCAATCCCATGGTCATAATTATAAAAATATGGGATCATTAGGGTTTGCATTGATTACTACATACTTAATGCATCTTGCATCATTGATCCCTTCCCAACACCATTCTCAAAAGAGATCCTTGAAGGTGTCACTAGGTGTGAAATTTACACTTTCATAGATGGATTTTTTGAGTACCATCAAGTTCAGATCACCAAGGAGGATCTACCTAAGACTACATTTGCTACTAAATGGGGATCCTTCACATATACCATCATGCCTTTTGGGTTGAAGAATTCACTTTCTATATTTTCACATATAGACATTGAGGCCTTTAAAGACTTCATCCATTAATTCCTTCACATTTATTTGGATGACTAGAAGGTCTATGGCTTAGTAAAGGACCATTATTATAATCTATGACTTATGATTGAGTATTGTCAAGTACTTAAAATCTCACTAAATTTGAAGAAGTGTCTTTTTTGCTACACCATTCAATGTTCTTATGGGTCATATTATCTATAAAGATGGGATTTTAGTGGATCTAGTAAAGGTAGCTATCATTCTTTGTCTCCCAGTGCCAATGTCTTAGTGTGTAGTTTACACCTTTCTAGGACATATCAAGTTTTATTAGAAATTCATCCAAGGATATACCAAGATTGCCACACCTTTGGAAGAACTTTTGAAACATAATTAACACTTTATTTGGACCTACTCTTGCCAAGAAGCCTTCGAGACCTTAAAGGACAAAGTGGTTACTACTCCAATTCTCCAATTCTTAGATTGGATAAAACCATTCCATGTCCATGTTGATGCCTTTGGAATGGCCATTAGGGTAGTCCTTGAACAATTAGGTGAAGGTCACTTTGATCACCCTATTTGTTTTTCTAATAGAAAACTTACTCCAACTGAGAAGAATTACAATTTTTTTGACAATATCTATTGGTCACTCCTTTTATATTCTATACAAACCATGAATATTTTAAATATATAGTAAATAAACATATGTTACATGTGCAAATATGATGATGGATAGTACTATTTCAAGAATTTCAATTTTATGTCATAGTCAAACTAGGAAAAACTAATTATGGTCCTGACCATCTTTATCGAATTGATTCCAAAGAACCACCATGCACCATTGAAGATGACCTACCTAATGTATAACTATTTCATGTTTTTCATGTTCCTAAGGAGTTAGAAGATATTGCATCTTTCTTAATTATTGGCTCAGTACCTGATTATATGACTCCATAGGTTAAGAAGCAACTCGCAGTCTTGTCATACCATTTCAATTGATTAGAGGGGATCTTTACAAGCTTAAATGAGATGAAATTATTTGATTCTATGTCATGAGTATTTTTAAGTACTCTGAGAATTTCATAAATGCATTACTGGTGGACACTATACTAGGGAAGCTACTTCACACAAGGTAATACTAGCTGGACTATGGTGACCTACCCTTTTTTAAGACACCAAAGTGTATGTTAGGAAATGTGATATTTTTTAACATGTCAGAAAACCTAATTGCTAGGATGCCATGCAATATCCTATTCTATCTCAAGAACCATTTGAAAAGTGGGCCATTGATTTTCTTGGCCCCATCACTCTAATTATATGATGTATAAGTTCCCATTATATCATTACAATAATTGATTATCGCACACGCTAGGTTGAGGCCATGTCAATAAGGGATTGTACTATTTATACTACCACATACTTCATATGGGAACATATCATAACCCATTTTGGCTGCCCATTAAGTTTTACTAGTGATCACGGTACACATTTACTCAATGAAACCATCCACATCCTACTTGCTAAATTCATGATTGCCCACCATAAAATAACACTGTATCATCCCCAGACCAATGGCACTATCGAGGCATTCAATAAAATTTTAGGCACAACATGTATAAAGATTTATAATATTGGCCATATTGACTGGGATGATAGAGTGCTTGTAGTACTTTAGACTTAACGAATAACTTATAAACACCTTAACAAGAATACATCATTCAATCTGGTGTATGGCATAAAAGCAATTCTTCTAATTTAATTCTTGGTACCATCTCTTTATATTTTGTGCATTGGAAAATTAGATGAGGAATCCTCACTAAAAACATATTTGGATGATTTATTGTAGTTGCATGAAGCATGTTTCCTTTCTCATTAGAGTCAAGATGTGGAGAAATGTAGACAAAAGGCATGACATGATCGACACATTAAGCACAAGACATTTACCCCTAGAATGAAAGTCTTTCTCTATGACTTTAAGTTCACGTGTCATTTAGGGAAGCTTTATATTCACTAGGATAGTCTTTTTGTTTTTCATAGCATTCACCCCACTAGCATGTGTCATTTATAAAGATTGGATGGTTAATTTATTCCTAGACATTACAATGGTATTTGACTACAGCCTTATTTCTCTACTTAAAAGTATACTTTTTGTAAAAATAAGGCTTATGCCATTAGTTTAGTTTTTCCTATTTTAAATAAAGTGATACCTTAGTTGCATGAAATGTTTCTTTTATAAATGGTTATTTTATTTTGTATTTGGAATTTCATGGAGGACCAAGACACACTTTTAGTGTGGGGTAAGAGGTAATATATATATTCATGTTAAGTACTATAAGGATGCACACATGAGTTGAAAAGTCCTAGGATAAGAGATTTTTGCCAACAATTTGAATATTAAAAAAATTGAATGGCTGTCTCCCACTCCAAAGAAAAGCATGGGATAAGACATGTCATTAATATGAAAGGAGTAATAGTTGTGATAAATGTGCCAACATCATGACAAGACAATACCATTAAATGCATTTATGGTGAGAAGTGATGGTCAAAGAATAGTGGTCATTACAAACGTATTTATTACAAGAAGTGATGGTAAAAAAAAGGGTAGTAAATGCAGGTTACCCCATTGAGCCTATGAAAAGGACTTAAGAGATCATTTTAACCTTTACCTTTGATTTTAATTGAGTTTTATAGAGCCTCAAAGTGAACTAAGTCCATGCAATTTCAGAGCAAGTGCAAGTTCAAAACATCAAATTCCCATGCATAACTATTGAGAAGGACATTAACTAAATAATTAAGCATAAATTAACCCTAAAACATGACTTACAATAGAGATAACTAGTAGTTATAAGTTGTATAGGTAGACATTTCCCATTAAATGGTAATGAAACAGGAAAATCTAAGTCATCTACATCGCAAACACGTATTCCTTTAGGAACATTAGATGATAGTGCCTCAACCTTCAGGCTTCATGGAGGGTAATGTGGATTAAGAAGGCCTTAAGAAGTGATCCATTACCAACCATACCAAAATATGAAGTACTACTTGTTGGGTGGGAACAATACTAATCAAAGAAGAAACACTTAAAGAATAAGGGCATTATGTAAAAGGTAGAGACTTTGGGATGGTGGGCTAGGAAAAAAAGGCACAAACACCTCCACCCCCGCCATTGATGATAGAAGAGATGCAATACCTAGAAATAGTGCTATGCATGGAAAATTAGGTTTCAAAAGTACCCTCATGTAACATATTTGATTACAACCACTATCAATAAGGGAATGAGGTTGAACTATAAAATAACTATCAGGTTGAGCGCTAAAACACCAAAAATAAATTGGTTTATGAACTTAAAATTTTCAATGCCTTGGAATATGTAGGGATATTCTAGTTGTTTAATCTACCATACTTTGGAAAAGTGGTGGAAGTAATAAAATTTCTACTCTCGTATATTCATGAGGACTACATCTACTTTTTTGGGCATAACATGAAGATTACACTTGAAAGAATAAGTAAGGTGTCAGGACTATAATTATTTGATATGGATGTGGAATTTGACTTGGAAGATTTAGAATAGATAGAGAAAACAATGACACTCATGTACTAGAAATAAGGCCATGTCATGCACATTAAGAACTTATAGTATCCTGCCCTTTGTGTAACTGTATACATCATCATGACCAAGATCGATGGCATTGACCATTGGAAAGAGGTAGATATGGCTCACCTCTACATCACCCACTAGGTGAATAAGGACCTAAAATATAATTGGAAAATGTATTTTTCTAATAAAATTATAGAAGATGCCAAGAAGATCCATCGAATACCAGGCCATAGGTTTCTATGGGGAGTATTTTTATTGTTAATGGTATTTGATGAGATTAGAGTATCAAATTACACCTTTCAAAAATTGAAGTGGGAATACCTACTAGAACACAAGTCCCCCATCAAGTGCTACAAGGCATTCACATACCCTGGTCATATCACCCCAACATACAAAAATAAGATGAAGTCATTGTATGATAGAATGAAAGAGGCCTTTGGGAATGAATAGTGTATTCCTAAAGACTTGCCCATCCAGGTTGGTAAGCAAGCCTAGTTTACATTGAAATAACATTTCTCTCTATCCCATGTCAAGATGGCCCCCTCTAGAGAAATCTTAACATGGTTAAAACTACCTTATGATTTCATGACATGATACTTTGTCAATTTGGTGAACCATATTTTTGATGCACAATGTCTCACCTTAGAAGTAGACTGAATTTACTTGAAGATTCAAACTCTCTGGAAGATGTATGTCTATCTTGGAAAAAATGCCTATAAGGAGAAGCATGAGACTTATAAGATCAACATTAAGGTGAAGCAAACCATGGTTGGAGAAACTGTGCAAATATATTTTACATGATATGACATAAGAAGAATTATTCAAAAGGCATGGAACATGCAAGGGAGTTTTTTTCCCCTATACCATATCTCGAGAAGAAGTGGTTTGGGCATGATGTTAACATAAGTTCTTGGTCAAAACCTTCAAAGTGGAAAAAGACTGCCTAGGCATTGCCACCTAGATCTTATCTTCTAATAGCTTCACCTCTACACGGTTCTCCACCTAGAGATTCACCTCCATAGGCTTCTCCACCTAATGCTTCACCTCTAAAATCTTTTCCACCAAGAAATTATCCACCAAGGGCATTGCCACCAAGGGTTTCACCATTAGGGGTTATCCTATAAAATATAATAGAGAAAGAACTAGAGGGGTTAACACTTTCACCCCTTATGAAACTAGTACATGAAGAACCTAAAGGCCATAAGGAAGAAATAGAGGAATCTAAATCTTAAAAGACACCCTCCCTAGTGTGAGAGGAGGAGACCAATGTTGATGATGTATAATTAGACATTGGGGATCCATGTGGTGAAGAGGGGGATGGTTTTATTACTCAAAAAATAAGTGAAATGGACATCGGTAGAACTTTTTTGGCTACATATACAGAGGTTAAAATATTTTAGTGTGACCGCAAAAAAGGAAAGGAACCAATCATTTTTGAAGTCCAACCACCTTTGATTGATGCATCCACCAACTTATGCTCTCAATATAAAATAAGAATCCTAGATAGGATTGTCAAGCACTAGTGCTACTAACTCTACTTTGGGTTGATCCACAAAATATCTCTCCTCTACAAGATATCACCACATTTTTGAAAATGGCCTTTGAAGTTGTGCAATAGAATATACTTTTAAATTATGATGCATGTAATGCAGATAATAAGCCTGGCTAGGTAGTGGCAATGTATGAGAAATAATTTTCCACTTGGAAGGCACTTGAATAAGAAGTGGTCACACTAAAATAAAAAATGAAAGAAACCATAGAGGCCAAAGTAAAAACTTTAAATTTGTGTAAATCTATTTTGGGCCAAGAATTGATATTGGTAGATGGAGTACCTCTAGATGTAGATAAATTAGAGACCCTTATAAATATCCTATTGAAACATTGAAAGGAATAAACCATGCTGATAAATGAAACATTATGGGATCCTAAGAAGTTTACTGAGGCTATTGAAGTCTATAAATGTGACTTTAAAAGAGTTAGGGAAGTGATCCCCATCTTGGATGGGATTTTTAAAAAGTTGGCATGACCTAATAAAATTTTAGAGGCATAAATCAATGTAGAGGAGTCTCAATGGTAGTAGTTAGCAGATGCTTCCCCTATAATAAATGACCACACTAAGAATACAAAGGCATTTAAAGATGCTAAAACTTTGTAGGAAATAATAAATGTAAATTGGAAGCAGCTTAATTCTATTTTTGTATATCTCGAAGGAGGTTTTCATTGAGGTCGCTACACTTGAAGGGGTTCAAAAAGATGCTAGTACAACCCTTGACCAATTGGTTAATAAGGCCAATGAATGTCCTAAAAAACTTGAGGGGATGAAAAATTTAAATGCAGTAATATAAGACATAATGTCTAAGCTTCTTGATAACTTGCCATATTGGGAAAATGTCAAGAAGTAGATTGATAAAATTGGGATTGATTTTTTGGTTGAGGCTAAGACTAAGGCTTAGTCCAGGATGAACTAAGTATGTAGTGTGGGGTGATGTTGGACGCCAAATTTTGACTAAATGTTTTGGATTTTTGAAATTGAACCAACATGACATGTGAGGAATAGGGTATAGGAAGACCATGGTGAAAAACTAGTGAGGTGTGAGAGGACAAGCATGTAGAAGTTATTAGCATGAGAAGACCTAGTCAAAAATGGAACATAACTACAAATAACCCAAGAGCATAGGACTCAGAACAATAGTAAAAGACTTGGGGAACATAAGGTAAGTAGGAGGTGGTTAAGGAGCAATTAATAAGGACCATCTAGAACTTAATCATCATGAGTTTCTCACTAACCTATGAAAAATAGGACATTTGGCAGCATGGATATAACATCGACCAAGAATATAGGGGTGTTATGTCCTAGGGCCATGGGAGAAAATAAGTGAAAGAATACCATGAATCTCAGTCTACTAAGAGATCATTGGATAGTCACTCATTTGGCATTTATTATGTAACTACTTGGTCAGGGAAAAGAGTATAAATGCCCCTACATGGAATCATGTAAGGTGACTAATAATGAATAACATATAGTGAATATATAATATAGATTTGTGGATTTTACTATAAATTTAGGTGTTGTGTGTTTTTGATAATTGATAGTTGAGAAACACTATGTTTCATTAAATAATTTATTTCTTATCATTCATTATGATATGTATAGAACATGTAATATATAAGTTTGCATAGATAACCCTTTGAACTTATGGCATTTGTCTTTGTGTTCTTGGTTGTTATAATTATTGAGTCAAGGTATATAGTCATGTATTTATTTTTTTGTGTAATTTCTAATCAGATATATAAATAAACTCAAGTATGTGACTAATGTGTTATTGAGTAATGTAACCCACAAAAAATAGCCTCTTGTTGCATTCTTTGGGTGATCATATAAGACCTTAGTCTTGTGTGAAAGGCCAGTGCACAAGCTTGTTAGAGCTACACTTTAACACCTAAGAGACATGATTAAGATAATTAACCCAACACCTTGCATGGTGGTAAGTGAGAAGAGGGAAAATAAGTCTCTAAACTTGTGTTATAATAACTCCTCAATCTTAGTTGGACATTTTGGCCCTCTACAACAAGTAAAGAACCTTGAAAGATTGGCAAGTCTAGTTAGGCCTAAACAAGACAATCACAGTCAAAATCAAAAGAAGATAAGTCAAAGTGTGGAACTCTATAGGGAATGAAATGAAGACTAATTGGAGGCATTCTAAATTATTTTGAATTTGTTCTCTATGTTTCCCATTCAAATGGTTTAGTCTTCTAGATTTATGAGAACCAAAAGAGGCAATTAGACCTTGTAAGCCTAAATTTCCATGTACAAGCATGTTCATAGAAGTTAGAGATAAATTAAATACTCAAGAGTGTGTGGGGTCTAATAACATTATAGGATGAAGTATAAAAGCATAGTAATGTTTCTAGGGTGATATAAACCTCAATTTGAGGTAGGAGAAGCACTTAGCCAAGTCATTAGGGCTATACAAACCCAACCAATAATAAACCCTAGTCCTATTAAAGAAGGTGTGAAATTAATCAAATTTAAAGAAGGGATCAATTAAGACAGTGTTTTCAATCCTAAAAACATGTTATACTAGTTTCAACTCCATCAACACAACACTAGGGAAAGAAAGGGCTATTCAAACTCCAATACTACTATCAAGCACTTAGGCATGGTTGTAATAGTCACACTCAAGGAAGAATTACAAGGATAAAGAGGCAAAGGTGGTGTTTGGATAGATGAGAGAAATTGAATAAGGATGAAAATTAGGAAGGTAGATGATATGGTAGTATTTAAGTCTAAAATTCACTAACTGATGGTTTAAATACCTAAAACTTCGTCTAGGCCTATTTAAAGCCATTATTAAGGCCTCAAGATCACACCTCCACCTTATAGTCTATTAGACCCACTAAAAGTAGACTCAAGATAATGTGAAAGTGTATAAGGATGTTTCAGACCCTGAAGGAATTTTTTAAAACATGGAAATGTAAAGGAATGATCAAATTTAGTCTTAACACCTTTTCGAGCTCTATTGATTTGAATAGCTAGGTTGAGTTGCCACTTTCAAAACTCATATATTTCATGACATAAGGACTCAAACCTAGGGATATTAGGGTAAGTTAGGAACCCCTATGGAATTAATATCCATGAAATAAAGACTTGGCTTAAGGACCTTATCTTTATGAATCATCACTAAGACTGCAACTAGGCTTAGAAATCTTGCAAGGAGTTCAAGGTCCACCAACTTGCACTCATATCTCTCCATATAATATGCATGTAACCAAAATAATTTTAGGATATTTGAGGGAGTTTATAAGATAAATTTTCATGGTAAAAAGTTTTGGTTTGGAGGTCTGTAGTCTATGAACCATCATTAAAATGGTGGACCTCCAAAACCCTCCTTAAACCTTAAGACATACCCAAATAGAGAAATATTGATATATTTAAAATCAAACATAGTTAAATGGCTTAGTAAACACTTGGATTGAACATTACACTTAGAAGATACCTCAACTATGGTAATGGATTATATAGACTATTGTATAGACTTATCAAAAATAGTACTTTTGCAAGGATTTGAGTAGAGAATAGGGTACATAGATTGATGGAGATTTTAAAATAATTGAAGAAGGATTTTTGGGGCATATTTCACCTTATAATATCATAAATAAATCATAAACTTACTTGGAAAGGCTTCTTCAAGTCTGAACAAAAGAGCTAGTCTGTAGGTGCTAGTAGAAGGTGACCTAATCACCTAGTTAGATAGAATTGTAGGTGTATAATACTAATAAAGGCATAAATCATGGCATGGTGTGGTTTTATGGACTTGAAACATGATCAATTACCAATAATTAATGTCCTACGAAGGTTATATAGTCACCCAAACACATGACACTAAGCCATTAGGCCTAGTTGCCTAAGTGAGCCTACTTGGTCAATAAAAATGGATGGAAGTTAACATAGAGGGGTATTAGAAGAGTTAGTAAAGGAAATTACACCTTATAAATTATTTTAAAGGTGATTAAGAAACTTATCCATGGTCATTGTGAAGGAAATGGAAGTTTCCTAGCCTAGTCAACATGCAAGCAGAAGGGTGGGCTACTTAGTAACTCATGGTGGCCTAATTGAATCTCTTTAATGTCTTGTAAATACCATGAGGAGAGGGTGATTGACCATATTTTTGAATTTAAATGATTTTAGAGAGGCTAAATAAGTCTGACCTAGCCTCCACCACTCTACCTCAATGACTAAAGGGGGCCCTTAAAGACCCTCAATGCATGAAGAGACATATGAGGAATGTTATGGCTATTGCAACTGCTATGTGAGTGGATTATGGTCATTTATGACAGTTTATTTGCACCTCCATGAAAATTTACCTCTCTTTATCTTCTCATTATTCTATATATTGAGCCTCTTAAGATATTTTACACATCCCTCACCTAGGTATGAGGAAGCTCTGCCTAGATTTGCACTTTATAGACCTCTTGGATTGATAAATGAACTATTGTATCTCCTTCATGTTGGTATATATTATGTTATTTTATTGTCTATATGCACATGTGGTAGGTTTATCTTCCATTGGAGGTCCTTGTCTCACCTATATTCTAGTAGGTATGCTATTTAGGTCATATGGTGTGAAAGAGTGTTGGTGATTGAGTTTAGAGTGGAATCTGATGGTAAGTGCCTTAGATCAGCACTTCTTGTCATGAACCTCATGTTATAGCCACCTAACATATCCTCCATGTGAAACATTATTGCATTGGAACTCTTGGAGATAGTAGTGTAATTATTTGTCTAGTTCATTAGTGTTATTTAAGGTAAATATAGTGGATGATCATATTGGTGCATTATCATCCTTAGATTAGGTTTACTTTTATGCATATATTATATATATTTTCACCACAAAATTATTAAGTCTTAGTGATTTGAGATAAATTAGATGCACTAGAGGAGATAAACCCATAAACTAGAGGTCTAACATAGTCATAAGTCACCCATAGCTTTGGGATATTCCCATTTTACCTCAAACATGGAAGTAGGCCTGAACAACCTCCTCCTAGGGTGTATTTTGGAGTGTCAATAGTTAGTTATATGTTGATGGATGGCATATTTAGTTACTCTTATATACACATGTGTGTCACACTTATGATTGAGTGTGATATAGGCATACACAAATACATGATATATTCTTATTTTAGATGTTGGGTCTTTTCTCTACTCATGTCATGTAGACATTGGGGGCATCTATTTCTTTGATCTTGATACACATAGGTTATATGGCTTGATGATCACATTTTATTATCATGTTTGAGCTTACATATGTACTTACACATGCCTTTATCCATGATTATATCTTACACATGATACTTTATATGCTATACACTTGGATTTTTTTCCTAACACATTAGATCCATGGTTTACTATGACATGTTTATGTTGGTTGTTTATGCTTTCCTTTATACACTTCCTTGAGTGTCTTTCCTTCCTATTGTATTCCTTGTTTGAGAATTTGAATATGCTCATTTGATTATGACTCCCATGCCTATGCATACTTTATCTAACATTTTTAGATGTCATTATTTTTTGTATGGACATTTGAATATGCCATCTTTGATTTTATGGACATTTGACTAAGTCATGTCCCTTTGATTGTGCAACATTTGAACATGCCCCTTGTTTGTGGTCTCTTTGGACCATTTCCTTTTTACTTGATTTTGGGTGCTCTTATGTGTGTGTTTATTTACTTGTTGAGCTTGTACTATTACTATCTAGACATTTCCATTATCCTTATCATGCATATTAGGCCTTTATGTGATCACATTGGTTCTATGTGTTTCAATGATATATCTACCTAGACATATTCCTTCTATATGGTATATGGTTACATTTAAAAATTATACAATTGTATTATCCTTTTGAGGTGAGGTAACTACTAGTTCCTATCTTTTCCTCACCTCAAAGGGGGGAATATTAGTGGGGTAATGTCATAGAGGCATGTTTTCCACTTTGACACAATTTTATATTCAGTGGGGGCATGTCATATGAGCATGACTTATACACACATTCAAAGTTATCAGATTCAATGGCATACTTTGGAAGCATTTTATCCACACTTATTAAATATGTGGTACTTATATCATTTTTTAGATTCAATGGGGGCATGTCATATGGGCATGAATTCCACACATCCACACTTATTAAAATTTGACACTTTTTTTAGATTTTGTGGGGGCATGTTCGTCACACCTATTCAGTATTCAACATCTCTAAATTATAATGGGGGCATGTTTTGGAAACATGTTCTTTACATTGGTACTTATATCAATTTTTAGATTTCTTCACATATAGTTAGAGTATGCTTTGGAAACATGTTCTCCACACTTACATAGTTTTATGAATTGGCTAAAGCACATAGTTATATGATTTAGATTCATATTTTTGGCATAATTATATACATTGGTATCATTTTTATACATAGTTTCAACATGAGACATATCTAAAGTGCATATGCTAAGAAATTTATGCCTATTATTATAAAATCCAAATTAGTTTTAGATTCCAAAACTATTTTATGTACTGATAACTCGATTGGACTTTCATATAATTTATTGAGCTAATCTACTATAGTATTTGGTTCATTTTTTGGTATTGTTGAGGTGATTAAATCACTCAATTTTTTTTTTAAGGTTATAATGGATTAGATCATCAAGATTCACTAGGTTATAAGTATCATTAGGTTACACATTTTAGCTAATCTCAACTAAAAGGTGGCAACTCATATTTGAACCAAGGTTGGGGGCATGTACCTTCCAATCTCTCTCTATCTCTCTGTATCTCCTTGGATATATCCACTTTAAATATATATCAATATTTGTCATAATATCAATTTTATATCCTAATAATGATACATGATTTTTAAATCAATGTATCAATAGGTAAGCTAGTTACATCAACACATAGGTGTAATCCTAAACCTTGTTCTTTCAATTTCAACATATTTCAAGTACTTTCATTTATAGATTATATACATTGATTATATATTGTAACATGCTCTTGGTTGCATATCAGTCACTAAAAAATCACTAAAGTTGGGCACAAACAAAGACAAGGTGTGCTATACACACCCATGTATGTAATCCCTTTCCTTTAAAATATTATTTTCATTAATAGATTAAAGGGGGAAAATTATATGATATTTATGGATTATATAACAGATTAGTCTTATACACTTGGAAAACTTAGACCTTGGTTGTTCTTCTCAGTTCTTAACCTTTCTCGCTTCTATAAGTCTTACATCTACTCTATGTTATGCCCCTCAGACTATATCTTAGTTTGAATAATCTTATATTGATGACCCAAGCCTTATATCTGGCTCAAAATGCTCAAAATGTACTTATCTTCCACTCTTGTAAGTTTTGATCCTATACCTAATTTCCTATTCCCTAGACACTAACATTAAGGATAGACACTAGCATTGATGTTAGTGTCTTGACCTGACATAAGTATCTAGTGCCCTAAAGCCATCTATTTTACAAATGAAACACATCTTAATGGTTAGAATAAGTGCTTTAATGCAAATTACTTATCCAAAGGGATTGATATAAATAAAACATTAGCCCTCATTCATTCCTCACCTAGGAAACACCTAGCGACATGGGAATAATACCCAATATTATTACTAAAAAACATTTAAAAAACACTCAATTAAATAAAGCTTCCCTATGTACATAAAATTCATAGCTAAAACACATCTATAGGTCTGAGGTAATAAAATAGAAACCCAAGAACTTGATTTACCAAGTTACAAGTTAGGTCATTATTGTACTTACTTTACACATAGTGCATGATTCACACACAAGCCAACACGTAGGGGAGAACTACATCAGTTTGAGTCCATATTCATATTATTATATATGTAGGTAGTGCTCACTTATAGTAGGATGTTTGGGGTCATGTTGACACCATGTGCCCATTAACCTATTTTTCCCAAAGTCACCATGAAGATGAAGAACCAGGATTTTAAAAATTGGTAAGGAGTAATAGTCTATGACCTAGATATGAATGCATTAGAGTGAAGGTGAATTTATAACCAAAATCATCTAGGTAGTCACATCCTATTCCAATAGGTATTATATATAGGACACTTGCATCAAACCTATATAGTATCATCAACTCAACCATCCCAAGAATGTGTGTTAGTGTCCAGAGCTCTAGATGTGTTATATCTAGAATCTGACAACTATTATAGATTCATGTTCTAGACTATTTTATACATGTTATAGATCCAACACTATGTTATAATAAAAACCAACTAAGTATCTCTTTATCATTTTCATGCACATATTGTTTATACTTTGTATATTTATCTTAAACTCAACTTAAGAAATTAAGTGTGTATTTATATATGAGTTTAACACCCAATTGGCCTACTATAGATCCGATTATCACCCTTATGCATTATAATTTATATATTTCTTAACCCTATATACCCAAATTAGGATTCCTACTTCCATTTTAGGGTTAAACATCTATTCATCATTATCCTATATCTCCTTTGAGCATCACCCAAATCATTTCATCAATTCATTCAACATTTTTCCTCATCTTGGTTACTTGGCTTGGGTTTTCCATTTTATAGTCACCCATTTTGAATATACAACCATAAAAAAGATAGACCAAAAAATAAAAAAATAATAATCATGAAATTGAAAAAAATTGAAAAACATCCTAGTCATTTTGTCTTATGTCCCAAGCATTCCATATCCTTATATGAGATTGTCCAAAATTCAGATCCTTTACTAAAATACACATCCCTTATCCAACACATCATCATCCATAAAATTCAACCTCATGACTCATATTTTTTCCTAGGAAAAAACAAATTCACATCAAGTCTTTACCTAACCACTTACCCTATAAGCTTTTGTTAGGATAACATACAAGACATTGATCACCTAACAATAATGCATCATATGATCTGATTGAAGATAATTGTGTTTTTCAATTTATTAATCTTTTATTATGTTTAAATTATTTATTTTATCATTTATATATGTGGTTATTCATTTACGTTTGTCTATTTATCTACATCTATTCAGTTCAATTTATTTAGATGGACATTTAATAGCTTTATACATCTTTCTTATCTTGTCATTTTATACAATAGCATATGGAAAGCATGTCATATTATTTCATTATACCAATGATGCATTACATCATGTGATACTTGTACAATTTTTTTTATCTTTATGTATTTTATGTCAGTCCAACATGCACTCTAGAAAAATGTCATCATGAATACATGTATGTCATGGTTCGTATTACCTAGTGCTACATTATAAATGATTACAATAACATATGGATCAAGACCATGAAAATAAAAATAATCACTTAAAAAAAATATAAATCACATAAAAAACCAAATCAAATATCTTAATAAACTTAATCTAAGTGTTTCAATAAATTTCTTGATTATTATTGGAAAGAGGGAAAAGAAGAAACTAAGTATGTGTATGGTTGAAAAACTTGATTGATAGTGCATGCATTGAATTAGAAGATTATGAAGAGCTCCTATTTAGATTAGGAGGATGACCTTACTAGAAGTAGATTGGGTGCATGGTTGAGGTAGTTGATCTATTGGTGGAATCTAGCTTGATTATGATAGAGTAATGGTATTTAAAATCTTGGTGGAGAGGTGATGGCAAATTGACTCTCTGATATGATTACTGGATGGAGATTTGACCTGAAAGAAATAAAATCCTAGATGCACAAACCTATTGGTAAAAATTTTAGATTCATAGATGTTTTACAGATGCCTTCTCACCTCTTTACTCCTCTCTCTTATAGGCAAGGAAAGAGAGTTGCAACAACATGTGAACTGGGCCTTCTAAAATCAACTCATCCATGAAATCAATCACAACATGATTTAGACAAGTTATAATTGGAAAATCAAAGTGGGTAGTTTGCATGATTTTGGTAAAGAGGTAGACATTGATCATCGATGGTTAAGGTGACCATCATTGGTCATCCTAATCATCAATGGTTGAGGGTGAAGGTAAAAAGGTGGGAAAAAGCTAGGTTAAGCTAGTTTAGTCAATTTTATTATGGGCTAAGTTGATTAGGGTTCAAAAGGTGATATTTGTCCCAAGGGGGTCCTAGGGTAGTCTAAGGGAGCTACAACATTCATAATCATAGCATGAATATTTATGGTGTTTATATTTTACCCCTTTTTATTGTGTAGCTTGAATCAACAATCTGTAAAACAAAAATCGATTGGTAGGTCGAAGGGTTCAACTTCTTGCCCTAAGTATGGGAGGAGGTGTCCCCCATCAAATTAGGAGGTTATGAGGTAAATATAAATTGGGTATGGGTTTGACAAGGTGGGTGAAGGTGATGAATAAGGTGGACAACTGATTGGGAACTAAGGCACAAACAAGCACACAAAGTGAGACAAAAATTTTGATAGCCAAGATTGCACTAAGATAAGGTTACCATGGGTGATAACAATAAAGGCTAGTGCTAAGGGACAAGTGATTAGTATATCACATGAATTTATTTAGGCATGACAACTAGGTAGACCTATTAGTCTCCTAAATAAGGTTGATGTTTTTAAGGGTATCCAAAGTAGGAAGTGCTCCCATGGAAAACACAAATAGGTCAAGTGTCATAGGTATCTAAGGTAAGAAGTGATCTCAAAAGACACAAATGAGTCAAGTAAGTGTGAGGTGGTGAAAATTTAAAAAGTGGCCAACATGGCAATGTTGTCACCGCAGTCAAAGGACTAAGCAAAGGGTGTTAAAAAATATGTGCTAGTTGGAGGACTGAAATAAACCAACAATAAGGTGATGAGGTGGTTAGGGTGGGTGAAGAAGGGAGTCTCCAAAAATTACAAACTTTGTTTTGGGGGAAATTAGGTGATCTCCAAAAACTGGGCATTAGGGTGTAGGTGTCCCAAAAAATTAAAAATGATACTATGATCGTCAATGGTCAAGGTGTCCAAGGTTAACCACTGAAGGTCACCCTGACCATCAGTGATTAGGTAGAAACCTTAAAACCACAGAATATAAAAAGTGAAAATGAAATTTCATTTTCACTATTTTCTAAATGACTTCTATTCTTCTATGCAATCTGATAAATTATTATGTGGCATTTTGATAAGAGGGTTGACTGAGTGCTTAGGTGAGGTGTTGATTATAGATTGGTTGAGTAGGTATTATGTTGACGTAGTTAGGACTAGACATGTAGGGCAAATGAGGATGTGGCTAAATAGTAGGACACCAAATCTGACCTCGATAATAATCAAGGAATGAGGTAGGAGTTGCTTTGAAATTGGTAGGTAGTTAACTTTAATTAGTTGATAGGTTAAATTTGATGTTTTATGGGTAGTTTGGAAATTGGGTTTGGGTGGGTTTGTTCTATGTTAGGTCTTAGGTGAAATTGGCCTATGTAGTAGGAAAAATTTGATTTTGATTGAGGTTTTGAGCTGAGAGTAGGTTATAGGAGAGTTGTAAGTAGTTTAGGTTATTATTCTTATTGTTTTGGTGTGATTTAGAGGTAGGTAGGGTAGAGGGTTTTTCCATCTATGGTCACACACAATGGCTATTGGTGGTTTGACCCAACCATCGATGATTAAGCTGGCCATCAATGGTCAAGCTGATCATCAATGATTGAATGCTTAAAGAGAAAGGTTTGATATGATTTTTGATGGTTAGCAAGCCATTGGTAATCAATCACTGAGGAAAAAAGGGGTTACTAGATTGTCGATAGTTTAGGTGAAATGTTGATAGTCAAGTGATTTTTAAGGAGGGGTTTATTTAAAATGTTGTAAAGGTATGTTTTAAATGTTAATTTTAATAGGGTGATTGTTAAGTGTAGGATAGGTAAATGTTCAAAATAAGAAAAATGGGTGGAGGTGATAGTGGATTTGATGGTTTTTGGAAAGTGTCATATAGGAATGCCATGTAGAGATGTTGGTTGGATAGAGTTAGGTGTCATTGGGATAGGTTTAGGGAAGGTGGTATATGTTAAGGTAGGGTGTTGAAAAGTGTGTGGGGTAGGGTAGATTTTTGTGATAGATGCGTTAGGATTTGATATGATAGGTTAGGTTAGGTTTTTCAATGTTTATGTGTGAGGTTTGATTTTTAAAGTTTGAGATGGGTTGGGTTAGTTTATAATAAGTTGGAAGAGGAGGGAATAGGTTGATAATGGGGTTAATTTGGAAATAAGTAATGGTGACATGTGCCAACCTTAATTTTCTAGGCATAAGACTAGATCTAAATGAGGGATCATTAGTTAAGGATATTTTTAGAGGTCTATGGAGAGATGATCGGTGATGAGTGGATACATATGGATGTTAGATTAGGATCTATGCAACATTATCAGTGGTTGTCATGAGATGTGGTGATGATAGTGGCTCTTATTGAGAGATGGGATGTGGTCACTAACACCTTCTTGCTATCGACACAAGAGATCACCATCCTCTTAGACGATGTCCATAACATCACATAGCTACTAATCTAAGGGGATTTGATTTACCACATCAAGCCTAAGGAGAGGGAGGAGTAGACGCAACTACTTTATGGTAAGGATAGGGCCCATGAGAGGTGACATTCAGACAATTTTAGATATGGGAAACTATATTAAAGGGCTCTAGATGAGAGGTATCTAATGATGATGATGATAATGGACATGTCCTACATCATGTTTCTAGATTTGATCAGTGGATGATTTTCATATATGCTACTAAGAGTATTGGTTGAGATGCTATTGGGCAAGACAATGTTTGAGTGGGCTCCTACCTTGTTGGTCCAGATTTATAAAGAGTTATAGGCATTCAAATCTCACAAATGATATGGGATTAGTGTTAGGTTCATGATATATTACTACTCATATGAGAAAATTAGGGTTTTAAGACCATTTGGGCTACCATGGGAGGGCTACACCTAGGTACCCTACATAGTGGGCTTTGTACAATGGAGAAGAGACTATGCTTTGATAGGTGCCAATAGAGGGGCAAGGGACATAGATTGGTTCCAAGATGCACTAGAGGGTTTGGTGGTGGGGGATATGATTTGGAGACCATATGTGGGCTGGCCTAGGTGAGCCCATTACATATGACACATACTATCATTATAGAGCTGGCACTAGATCTATGAGAGGTGAGATGCAGAAGTTAAGATGATCATATTTGATAGAGTCTAGAGGTAGTTTGGCCTCATGCAGGGGATTCTAGTTGATTTTATAAGGTATAAGAGGGAGGATTTAGAGTTTTTGTTACCTAAACCTTAGCCACAAGATGTAGTGTTGGATCATGAGGAGCTACTTGCCAGAGCAAGGATAGATGTTGGTGTTATTGATAGCTATGTGACCTAGTATTGGGCCTTATATGTAGGATATAATTGTAGATGGGGTGATGAGGTTCAATAGGAAATGGATGTGGATCTAGTTAGAGGGGGTCCATAGGCATAGGGACAAGATAGAGAAACATTGATAGACACACATACCTAGATTATAGGTTTATAGGGATAGGTGGCCACTTAATAGGTCTAGATTATCACTTTATAAGGTCAGGTTACTACCCTAACATGAGAGAGAGATCAGGTGAGGATCTCCCTTAGATTGGTTACTCAAGAAAGGGATGAATTGAGATAAAGGTTAAGAACTATGGCATCACCAATAGGAGGATCACTTGATATGATCCTGATGACACTCTACTTAGCCATGATTGAGGAGTTGAGATACTATGAGGCTATAGTGCTAGTACGATGTCTACAAGAGCCAAGATATGGAGAGTATAGGTATAGTTTGATAGGTGGTCCAGCTATGGATACTCTAGGATAGTAGGCCTCTATAGTGAGTAGACCTATAGGCATCCCAGGAGGACTAACACTAGATGGTAGTGCAGGCGGAGGAGTACGAGGTGCCAATGGTAGTGGTGCCCCAAGGGTATGACATATGACATTAATTATGTACATGTTTTGATTTTTGATATTATCTTATATGTTAATGATGCAAGATGTACATGAGAGAGAGATTATACACATTCATTACATGTATTATTTATGCATACATATTATGATGTCATTTGATTTATGAGTTATACATGTGTGATATTGTTTATTTCCCATGCCTGTGATTTTAAGGTTTGATGTTGATGTTTTAATGCTCATGGTGCAATGATTTATATTTGGTGTTTATTACTTATGATGTGATGTTTACATTACTTATGGATTATGATTGTGATATGGTTGTGTAGACATTGATATATGCTTAGTTAGGCATGAGTTGGTTGTGGTTGTGCTTCTTTATTACTTATGACATGCTAATATTTAATGAGTATTTTGGATTTTATTATTTTTAGACATGTGGTAGAAAATGGTTGAATTGTTTAAATGCTTATGGATACAATTATCATGCATGGTATGATTATTTATATTCTTATGGTTATGATTATGACATGCTAAATCTTAATGTGTATATATTGCATTAGTAGACTTTAGACATGTGGTGGAAAATGGTTGAGTGCATAAATACTTATGGATGTTATTAATTTATGATGCTCATTATGGTTATGGTTGTTGTTATGGTTATGATTTGTTATTAAGTTAGAGGATATAACATATGAGGTAATTTAATTAACAACACTAGATGAGATACTTAAAGAATCTTATCGAGAGACAAACGTCACAATGAACATATCAACTAGTCATGATAGGATAAGTAGAAAGTATGGTGATTAATAATTGACAAGGACTAAAATAAAACTAAAGTTGGATTGGATTAATGAACCTAAGCCTTTCAAATGCTTTGCATGAGTGTGTGTTACTTGGTTAAAATGTGTCTTGGCCACATAATGTTAAGTGAGCTCAAAATCCCTTACATACAAGGGAGATGGGTGAAGAATGGAACCTTTTGTGAGACCAACACACCTCTTCTATAGGTGTTCAAAGAGTCAGTATAAATAATTTTGTGCTAAGCTATGTAGAATGATCAATGTGGGAAGTCTACTTATGAAATCCGATTGTGGCTTCTACCTTATTATGCTACTGGAGAACTGGTTATAACTTTTGAGATTAATTTTATTTTATTTTGATTATGATAATGGGTATTTTGCTTTATTGTTGCATATGGGAAGCTGATCGATGTGGGAAATTTCAAGAAATAGATATGCTTTTGATAAAATCTTTACTCAACCATCCTTCAAGGGAGTGGTATAAGTTTATATGCTTTATTTGATTCTCTTGGTATTTGTCTTTTGAGGGAGTAGTCTATCTTATTTTAGAAATTTTATTAAATAAAGTTTCAATAGCTATCCTTCAAGGGAGGATTTTGTGAATTATAAGAATGACCCATGATTGCTAATGAGTGAAATGTTATATTTTTGATTGATTTTATTTTGCTTGACATAAATGTGTTTAGGCTGACTCAAAGATTCACCTTTATGGAGGAAAAACCAAAAGCATAAAAAGGTTGGTAGATGTAAAGAGGTTTAGTTGACAATGATCATGGGGATCCATCCTAAAAAAGGGTAGAAAGTACCATGAGAACCATTCCATGGTACCCATTGTTCAATATTAAGCTATGACTGTGTTAGATAAGCACATGATTCATTTTTAATCAATTGCCCCCAAAATAGGGTGATGAATGCGAGTGGATAACAAGTGATGAGCTTAAGTCAAACAAAAGTTAGACTTGATCTTTTTTAACAAAATAATGGACATAAATGCAAAGAATTGAAGGGCTTAGGATCTAGGTGGCCTTTGAGAGAAGATAAATGATAAGCTCCTAATCCATACTCATAGGTGATGATATAAGGTCCAAGCCCATTGAAAGAAAACTTACCTCACTTGCTTTTATCCATATTAGTGACATGTTGATTTTACTTTAGGACAAGGTTTCTGATGTTGAATTCTCAAAATTTAAGATGTTTTTTATAGGCACATTTGATATGGTTTTTGTAGGCATGGAGGTGTGTAAGGGATGATAAACAATGCTCGTCAAGTAGCTCTAACTGGGATAAATGATGCTGATGGTACTTGCTCTTAGAAATGAGATCTTGCAAAGATATGAAAAGAGAGGGGATTTGGACTTCAAGAGGAAAGATAACATCATCTATAAATACAAGAGAAAATAGGGTAGCACTCATAGGAGTTCTAATTATAGTATGATATACCCACAAGGAAAAGGGGATGTGTAGATGCCAGTCTTGATCTGATTCATTGATCATTTTACTTAGCATGTTATTAAGAGTTTTGTTAGAGGCTTATGCTTGTCCATTCACTTGAGGGAGATAGGGAAATTAAAATCTTAATTTAATGCCAAATGCATCACATAGACCTTGGACTTGCTTTTTATTAAAGGATTATTATCGGTGATAGTCTTATGAGGAACACCAAAGGGACATATGATATGATGGTTGATAAAGTTGACAATCTTTTCTACTTTGGTCAAGAGTAGAGGAATAACCTCTACCCACTTGGTAAAATATGTAGTCACGGAGATAATATAATGGTACCGCTATAAGGAATGGGGATTAATTTACCAAATGAGGTCTAAACCCCACTGTGAAAAAGGCCAAAAATTAGTGGAAACTTAAAGGCTATGTCTAGGTACATGATGAAAATTAGCATGTTGTTGACACTTAAACACATTTTTTCACATAATCATAACAATCTTGGTTAAAATTAGGCCAGTAATAGCTGAGATGGAGGATGTACTTAGCTATAATGAGGCCACTAAAGTGATCTCCATAGATATTATTATGTGTTTCCTTGATAGTGTGAGAGGCTTCATGACTGCATAAGCAATAGAAGAGGAGGCCATCAAAGCCATGTTTATAAATAATTCCTCCCATAATGGTATAACACAAGGTACCATGAATAAATTCTCTTCTATATTCCTAGAGAGGCCATAAAGAACTATGCCAAGTTTGAGGTAGTCAAAGGTTTGTTGATACCAAAGATCAGGTTAGGTCTTTTCCATATTGAAAATGGTGGGAGAATCTAGTTTGATATAAGATGGTTGGGTAAGCCTATGAATAATTATAGATAACTTAGAATCTAAGGCTATAGATAGTATTTGAGAGGCAAGGGATGCTGCAGTGTCAATGAACTCATTGGTGGATCACACGATTGATTAGATGTGATACTGTTCAAATGATGCTAAGAATTCATCAACTAGTTACTTGTACGATTGAAAAAAAATAATTCTTACACTAGTAAAAACCATTTATTTAATTGACCACAAGTTGGGAGTCACCAAATATATTTATTATTTTAACTCCTAGGGCTACAGTAGTCTGAAGGCCAATCACTAGGTCTTCATACTTAGCCATGTTGTTAGTACATTCAAAATCATGCTTGAAAGACAAAGGGAGAGGTTTACTGTCAAAGGGGATAAGGATGATACTTTCTCCCCCACCATGTTGACACTTTGAACCATATGGTGACTTGATAGGTGAAATCTACTTGAGAGAGGGTTATGATGGACTCATTAAGGAACTTAAAGGGAGGAGGGTGGTTGTCTACTAAATGTACCTCCACCAATTTATCGATGATAACTTTCCCTTTAATTGACTTTTGTTAAAGGAAATCAAGGTCAAATTTTGACAAGAGAATGATCCACTTGGCCATATGATGGTTTTGGTATGGCTTGGAGTGCATGTACTTGAGTGGGTTGGTATTGGTAATAATGTAGTTTTTATGGTTAAGAAGGTAGTAGTGGAGTTTGGTGTCCACAAAGACTAAGGCTAAGCAAATCTTTTCAATATGGGTGTACTAAGTCTTGAATTATATGAGCATATGAATAATGTAGTATATGGATTACTCTCTATGTTTCTAGTCTTGGTGAGATAGCATTACCCGTAGGGAATGATTAGTGGTAGATATATATAGGTATAAAGGTTGGTAATCCTTGGGAGGGGTAAGGCTAGTCTGTGACAAAAGGTAATATTTAAGTGAATCAAAGGCATTTTGATAGTCGTTATTCCATTTTAAAGACACATCCTTATTTAGAAGGTGGTGAAATGGTTGACACCAATCTAAAATCTAGGAAATAAAATGATTAATGGACTAAAGCTTTCCCTATAGGTGATGAATTTGCTTAAGGTTGGTTAGGGGAAGCATGTCGAGGATTGCTTTGATTTTGGTAGGATTGACTTCAATTCTATGAAGGGAGACAATAAAACTAATAAGATTTCCTAACAAAACCCCAAAAATGAACTTTTTGGGGTTAAGGCAGACATGATAGTGGATAAGTCACTCAAAGATAATCTTAAGAATGACCAAGTGATCCTTTTAGAGTTTTGATTTTTTGAGAAGGTCATCCACATAGTCTTATACAATTCTATAGATAAGGTCATGAAAAACTTAGGTCATGGCACGTTGATAGGCTGTACTAGCATTATTTAACCCAAAAGGCATGAATCTATAGTAAAATGTCCATCATACGGTGGTAAAGGCAACTTTATGCTGATCTTTGAGGGTGATTAAGATCTAATTATAACCCGAGAATCCATCTATGAGAGATAACATCTTATGTCTAACTATAATATCAATAAGTTGGTCAATGTTGGGTAGAAGAAAGTCACCTTTGGGGAAAGTGAGGTTGAAGTCATGAAATTCCACAAAAATCCATAGTCCCCCTATGGATTTAGTGATAGGCATGACATTCAAGACCTATTAGGGGTAGTAAATAGGTTGAATGGAGTTGACAAATATGAGATGTAGAAGCTCTTCTTTGATGAGAAGGGCTATGCAAGGATACATACATTGAAACTTTTTCTTGACAAGTTTGGCATTATGGTGAGTGATAATGTTATGGGTAATAATGATGGGGTCAATCTCAGGCATATTTATATAAGACCAAGCAAAGTCTATAATATGGTCTTGTAGGAAAGAGGGGAAGTCTCAAAGTTCCTCAATGTTCAATGATTGGCCAATTTTGATAAAATGAGGATTGTCTAAAGTGACCAAGTTAATATCCATGGTGGATTCCTTCAACATGGTTGAAGACTTGGGAGCAAGGGATTTGTGTATTGAAGAATTTGGGGCACCAAGGTAGGTGAGAATAGAATCATCATCGTAGTAAAGAATAGTGTTAATGGTAGGAGAGTCTTCTCCTATCATTTTAGGATAGGTCAAAGGGATGGTTACAGTTGCCCCCTTATTTTGATAAGTCAGGGTTCCAAGGCTGATCATGTTGATGAATTTTTTTTTAGGTGGGATGATTTCATCATCCTCATACACCAATGGAGGTGAGGTTGGTAGGGAAGGGATATATTCTTTGACAATGGTAATGGTAGGTTTTTTGGTTTTTTATTATTGGGTAAGATGAAACCAAGTCCATGTTTCTTGTATGGCTTCCTAATTTTGATGGTGACCAATTCAAGTGGGCTATGATCATATCACCCAAGACTGAAGCCTTTCCAAACACATCAATGAAGGTATGACTTAGTGAAGCTTAGCTTATCTAGGTAAGAGAAACCAATGGTGAATGGTCGAAGTGGAAGAGAGGTGGTAGAAACATTGAGGGATTTATTGAGTCCCCCATAGACAAAATGAGTTTGATGATGGGAAGGTTTGAAGGAAATGATAGTCTTGACATTGGGTTCATATCCTAGTTGGTTGGTAAGTTTCCCATATTCATGAAGAGTAGGGCAAGCATCAAGTGCTAAAAAGTGGTACTCCCCTAGTGAAAGGTGATGAAACATTGATTCCAAAGGGTCTATGGCAGGAATTTAGTCTAAAGGTATAGATAAACTAGTTGATGCCTCATCGATGGAAGGAGGTATGATATCTACTTTAGTGGTTGAAGGTTAGGTTTTAGCTACTATGGGTGTGCTAGATGGGGGTATGAGGACATCATTGGGGTGATAGGTAATGTTTCATGTTGAGAAAGGACTTGGGTTAGCTTGGATGGTGATGAGATAGCCTTCATGCTTAAACTTAATGTAATGGGAGGGTAGAGGGAACACAACCCATGGAGCAAATCCAATGTCATCCCAATAAGACATTGTGTTGGAATTCACCTTATACAACATAAAAAAGTTTAGGGAGTGTGCAAGTTAATAAATGGATATGATGGAAAACAGTTCCTAAGGTCTTGGCCATGGTATCATGAAAGGAGCAAAGGATGAATGAAGATTCAGATATGATATTGTCTAGTAAGTTAAGTTGGTTATAAGTGTGAGAGGAAATAATGTTAATGCTAGCTCCTCCATCAATCATGACCCATTTGATATGGGTTTGATTGATGTAGGCAGTGATAAAGAGAGGAGGATATAGGTCCTCAAGATGGATGGAGGGTATTTATGAATCCTTGAAGGTAACAAGGTTAGAAATCTAAAGGGCACTGACAAAGGTAGCTAGAGGTTGGGGGTCCTCAGTTTGGAACTCAATGGATTGCAAAGCCTCTTTTAGTGCTTAACAATGATGGGGAAAGGTAAAGATTAACTCATATAAGCTCATCTTCACTAGGGTCTGATGAAGTTGTTTGAGGATAACTCTCTTAATGGATTCTGAGGGGTTAGATTAGGAGGCACCTAAGATAGACACCTTGGGTTTGTTTGAAGATGGAGATGGTTAGGAGTTTGAAGAGGGGTATGTCAAAAGAATGAAACCTTAGCCTTCCCCTTATCCTTATGTTGTGATCTTGTGACCACATTGATAGTATGGATAGAAAGAGAAGTTGAGTTGAAGGATTGGTTAGATTCATTTTCACTCTAAGGTGAGAGTGGAGGAGTAGGTGAGTGTTGGGTAGGTATGGTTGGTGGTTGGATTGGTATTGGGGCTCATATAAGTTTCATCTATTAATAGATCATCCTCATCATAAAGTTGGTGGATGATGGTTTGGAGAGCTTTGTAGTTCTTTGTATCCTGGTCAGGTGTCTTATGATGAGAACACACATGGTGGTCATTGTATTAGATTGGTTTAGAAGCTAGAGGGTCAAAGGGTTTGATGAGAGGTAGGGATAAACAAGAAGTGTGTAATAACCTATGGAAAATGGTTGAATAAGATTCATCCAAAAATGGTAAAGGTTTAGTAGTATTTACTTTGGTGGTTGAGGTAGGAGGTTGTTTGGAAATAGGTATGGTGGTATTTATTTTAGGTAGGGTGGTACGTTTGGTTGATGGCTTCAGTTTAGGTAAGGAGGTTGATGAGATAGAGTTGGAAGATCGTAAGGTAGGTAGTTTAGGTGTTTTTAGTGTGGTGAAAAGGGGTGCATCAAAAAGTAACTAAGAAGGTGTAACTAAAAGAGGTGGTGGGGTTTTGGTAGAGGTAATTGGCTTCCTTATTAATGTAGAGGGATGAGGCCCCAAAATGTAGGGCAAAGTTGAGGGAGGAAAAATTTGGGCTTTCTAGCCTTGGTGTGGTTTTGCCTCTTTGTTGCTTTGGTCTGACATTTGGTTGGTGGGTTTAAGGGGGTTAGGTCTACTTTCACATATGGCAGATTAAGGCTAGGTGTAGGGAGGATACCAAGGTTCTTGGTAGACCTAGTTAGGATGATAGGTGAGGGCTTGGATACTTGGGTCTTAGTTGGCTTAAGTGGTTGAGGGTTATTTGGTTTGGTGGAGGTTTTAGTTAGTTGGTTAGAGGGTTTAGTTGTTAGGGTAGATATGGTAAGGGGTTGATCAATGGAAGTGATGGGTTGGTATAATCAAGAAAGGGTTAGAGGTTATAGTCAAGCAATATAAGGGAGGCCTAATTGTTGCTATAAGGTTTCTCAATCTGTGTCAGGGTTGGAGATAATTTCCAATTTTTATATTAGTCTAGAGAAGGGTTTATAGGTTAGTTTTATTCCCTAAATGGTAGATATAAAATACAAACCCTAGGTGGAGACATAGGGATTGTAACCTCATCCTCTTCCTCAATCAAAGGATGTGAGGTTTAGATAGGTGATTCTTATGTGGGAGGAGTAGGCATGGGGGTTTCATCCTTAAGAGCAAGATCTAAAGGAGGAATGGTTTGCTTGATATCCAAAGGTAAAAGTGAGGCAACGATGGTTGGTTGTTTTGATATATTAGCTGAAAGGGAGGCTTATGGCTCCACCACCTCAATAAGTGGATGGAGAGAAGATGACACTTCCTTAGTTTGAGTATTCGAAGGAAGGGAGGGTAATTCCACTATCTCAATAGATGGAGGAGGTACAAAATCAAAAGATTGGGTACTAGGTGGTCTGGTAATGAGTGCATCTAAAACCATGTTAACTATATGGATATCATGAGAGAATTCGACATTTTTTATCTCATTTTTGTTAAAAGTATGGTTTGGGAAGGGTTTCTTGAATATATCAAGGGCTTGGTTTGATAGTGCATTGGGGTTGTCTAATGTAAGCTCCCCCTTATCAATGAGGGATTGGACAAGGCTATTGAAGGTGTTTTAATTATTTACATCATGTCTTATTACCCTATGAAAGGTAAATAAGTCATTCTCATTGTACCAACTAGATGCAGGACGAGAAGAGTCAAATTGTTTAGAGGTTTGATAGGAGGAATTTGAATGATGTTAGATTTTAATAACTTTTCCAAGATGGAAGCATATGATTCTCCAAGTGGAGTGAATTGATTTTGGTTGTTCTAGGTTTAGTTCCTTAGGTTTTTCTTTGAGGAACTAGAGGTATTAGATTAGTTGATAGAAGGTGGAGGAGTGGCTTTTAGGACAACCACATTCATGGTTCCCTTATTCTTATTCTTGTTGTTGGTGTTGGAATGATTGCCTGACTTGGATAAAGAAGCCTTATTGGTTTTATAGGTTGATTTATTGTTTTTGAGCTAAATATTTCCTTTCTCAATGGGTAAGTTCTCCAAATTACATGCCATGGTAAAATATTCATTACAGGTTCAGAAGTTTTGGACATGTAGTGTGGAGGAGATATGCTTGGCACATGCTTGAGTAAAGAGATCTATGATTTTAGGTTGAGGTAGGGAGAAGGATAAATGGTTGATTATGCTCCTCCAACATGGCACAAAATCTACAATGAATTCATCTTCAAACTACTAAATAGAATAGAGGTCAGTGATAGACACTTTCTTGGAGATATTGATTGAAAAGTGATACAAGAAGGTTTGGGCCAGTTGGGTAAAGGAGAAGATGGAATGCTTGGGTAAGGAAATATACAAATCTAAGGCTAGACAAACTAGAGATATGGGGAAGGTGTAGAGAAGAAGGGTATCATCATAAGTGATGAGATAGAAAACATGCCTGAATGCCTTAAGGTGCTATTCGAGATCCTCCTTAATTTGAAATTTAGAGAACTTGGGAAATTCCCATTGGGGAAGATATGGCCTAATAGGTATGGATAGATGGATGGGATCATTAAATATTTGGTAATATGATAGGATGTTATGAACACCTAAGATATATGACTCTAAGGTGGTCATATTGTCCACAATCATCTTCATTAGGTCTGATTAGGGTTGTGCCCTTAAAGGATTATAAGATGCATATTACTTTGATGGTTGGGATACATATAGATAGTGAGTATAAGGTTAGGAGGCTTCCACATATGGGTAAGTGGATGACAATGGTTGGGTAGAAGACACATAAGGGTAAGTAAAGGTAGGTGGTTGGTTAGTGGGTACATGCCCTTATAGATTAGGGATGTAGCTAAAGATTGGTCCAAGTGGTGTTTGTTAGATAAGAGCAGTAGTTGGGTTGGTGACTGATGGAAGGGTGGTGACCCTTGTACTCATCAGTGGTAAGGTAGAGTGTATGGAAACCATAAGGCTTTGAAGTAGAGTAGTGGTCAATGGGTTGGAGGTGTATAAAGGAAGGTTGGTAGTGCTAGAGATAGGTACTCTTATTACATCATAGTGGTTGGTAGGAGTAGAAGGTATAAGGGCAGTAGTAGTTTGAGTTGGCTAATTTTAAATGGTAGTATTGAAGGGGTTGTTGGTTGATGAGGAATCTTGGGTAGTCAACATTTGGGTAGTGATTATGTCAATAAAGGTACTCCCCATGAGGTGGAGAGGCATGCCATAAGGTGGATATATGGATGGAGCCAAAGCCAAGATATGGTTAGATCTAGTTTTAAGGTAATGTTTCAAGGCCATGGGATTATTATCTAGGAAATTGAAAAAATCTACATCTCCTTGAGGAAGATATTGAGGGAAAGTAGGACTTCTTGAAGGGTGAGGAGAGTCTGCTAATTTGGAAATGTAGTCCATGAATGAAGAGGTAGGTCAGATTGGGGATGGGTTTTACTTTGCAAGGTCTCTTTGTTGCTAGCGAGTGAGAACATACGAGATAGGGGAGATATAAATCATAAATATCCTCACTAATCAAACAAAGAGAAGATAAAAAATAATCAAAGAAATCAAATCACACTCTAAAAGATACATTAATCCATAGAGTTTTAATTAATCTTGTTTTTGGATTATGCCTTAAGAAGATTTGTGACTGAAATTGGTTTGTATATCGGGTACTAAAAAGAAGTCTATGGTTGGTTTTAGGTTATATTTAGGCACTCAAAAATAATATGTATTAGAATCAATATGTGGCTTGGTATTGGGGCCTATCCCCTCACTTCACACACCACAATGATAAGGGTATTGGGTGATTAGCCAAAATATATTGATATCCAAAAATTATACTCAATCATAGAGTTGAGTTGGTCCTCCCCTTGGTAATAACTCCAAGTAAGATCATCGAGAAAGGGAAAGGTTACTGCTAGGTGATGAAATCCTAGTCAGGCCTTGTTTCAAGTTTATTAGATGTTTAATTGGTGAAAGTGGTTCAATTAGGTGTGTGCAACAAAGAGTGAAGCTATTATAGATTACTTTTCCTTTAAGTTAATTTATGTGAACTAATCTTTTAAGCAATCAATGTATGCCCTTGATTTTAAGCCCAAATGAAAATTTTGATTTTGTTAATGAGCAAATAATAGAGAGATAATGTAAGAAAACAAGAACCCAAGTAAAGGCAGAAGGGTCCCACTGGGCATGCCATAATGTTTCAATGAATTTTTTTCTTAATTTTGGAAAGAAGGAAAAGAAGAAACTAAGTATGGGTATGGCTGAAAAACTTAATTGATAGTTCATGTATTGAATTAGAAGATTATGAAGAGCTTATCTTTGGCTCAAGAGGATGACCTTACCAAAAGTCTATTGGGTGGATGGTTGAGGTAGTTTATTTTTTGTGGGAATCTATCTTGATTCTGATAGAGTAATGATTCTTGAAATCTTGGTGGAGAGGCGGTGATAAATTGACTCTCTGATATGATTACTAGATTGCTGGATGGTGATTTGACCTACAAAAAAGAAACTCCTAGATGCACAAAAATCTTGATAACAATTACAAATTTGTAGATGTTTTATAGATTCCTTCTTACCTCTTTACTCCTTTCTCTTATAGGCAAGGCAAGAGAGTTGCAACAACATATGGACTAGGCCTTCTAAAATTAACCCATCCATGCAATAGCTCCTAACAAGATTTAGACAAGTTATAATTAGAAAATCAAAGTGGGTAGTTTGTATTATTTTGGTTAAAGAGGTGGACCCTAACTTTCGATGGTCAAAGTGACCATTAGTGGTCATCCTGGTTGTCGATGGTTAAGGGTGAAGGTAAAAATGTGGGAAAAATTTATGTTAAGTTAGTTTAGTCAATTTGACTGTGAGCTAGGTTGATTAGGTGTCAGAAGGTGATATTGGTCCCAAGGGGGTCCTAGGGTAGTCCAGGGGAGCTATGAGATTTGGATTCACTGTGTGTGGATGTTAGGTGTCTACACTAAGTCAACCATTTATCTAAGTCAATCATATATCCTTCCTCTAATCATATCCAACAACACAATCATTGTTAATCTAAAATTTATACTAACATCGATCATCTTATCCAATCTTGATTAACTTCTTAGGGGTAATTTTGGGGCATCATCATCATAATTTGATATATCTTATCATATTTCATCTCACATTTCCTCTTAGGTAAAAATACATTAGCATGGGGTCTTTCTAAACTATGTAAATAGTGCTCAGTTACATGGGGTGTTTGAGGTCAGCTCGATCACTAAATTATCTTTCAATCTATCTCATATTTTATGATAATTCACACTCACATCAATCCTATAAAATAACCACTCTATCTAACCTAATTAATCCTATCAAATCTTTCATCATCATAATCCATCATCATTACTTCATTAGTCAATCAA
The DNA here is from genome assembly GCA_037957365.1 of Torreya grandis. Classification (NCBI taxonomy): domain Eukaryota; kingdom Viridiplantae; phylum Streptophyta; class Pinopsida; order Cupressales; family Taxaceae; genus Torreya; species Torreya grandis. The sequence goes on from JARHVA010002183.1 coordinate 367,930, forward strand.
ATCTTTAAGTTACAATATCAATCATGTCAACCAATCAATCAATTGATCAATCACCACTCTATTCAATCATTTATTTGATATTTCCTTCATTTTCCCACACCTATCAATTGGGATCAAAAAATCATGACCTCCATTTTTTATTTCATTAGTCATTGATAATTCATGATTAATGAACCATCTAATCTAAGATTCAAAGTTCTCCTAGGTATGCATCCTTGCATGAGATACATCTAAAGCTCATGTTTCTCCTTATCATAACTTTATCACCCAAAGTTTAAAATTTAATCCCTCAATTGGGCCATGTCCAGGGCCATAACTTTCTCATATCTCACTCCCTCACATGTGTCTTTTATTGGGCCATCATCTATATCAATCATATCATAGCTTATTTATTGATAATATTACAACACATCCTTCACTATCAATCAGATTCCACATATCTATTTTAGTATCCCTTACATCTGTTCATCATCTATTTTCTCATCCATCGCATCATTATTCCCTCTTAGGAATAAATACATTATATTGAGGTATTTTAAGAATATATAGGTAATGCTCAATCACACAAGGTGTCGAAGGATAGTTCAATCACATTAATCCATTCTTCCTTCATCCCTTGATCACTTGATCCTATCATTTATCACTCATTCTCTCATGATTATCATCAATAAACCTATGATTTGAGTTATAACCCATAAAATATTCAATCAATGACTTAAATAATCATCTTATTTTGACTCGTAGCTCTCCCAACATGTATATTCCTAAGATGTATCCAAAACTCATGGTAATATTTATTAATCATCCACATCCATAGCTCTCTTGACACATATCCTTCCCTGGGATATGTATAAATATTAAGGCATTTTATCATCATCCCATTACAAATTTTTCCTACTTGGGGCATGTCTAAAGTCATGACATTGTCAACTTTACTCCTTGACATGCATATTTACCAGGGGAATCATCATTTTTAGTGTATTTTTGGCATCAATTTTATTCTTCATCATCCTTATTCACATATACCACAACCCCAACCCATTTTATATATTCACACATCTCACTCCTCATTATATTTTGAGTATTTATCTATTTCATCCCTCCCCTCATGTCCTCATAAGAGGGCATCATCCATCCTAATTTACTAACATCCATGACCATATTATTCTTTGAAATACCATCACTTCTTCTAGTCAAAATTCCCTTTCAAAGAGGATGAAAATGTATGCATCTAAATTCTTCCACTATCACTAAATTATTTAAATAACATCACCTAAACTATTTTTCATCCATTTCTAAAATTTATACATCATATTATAACATTATAACTCCCTCCTTCCAAATTAATTATTCTAATCACATGTCACTTATCAAAAAATCCCACTTATCCATTATTTTATCATTTTTAATTCATCCCCCACCTGCCTCCAACGACCCCAACTTTATCCCACAAATACTATCACTAATCCTACATCTAATCTTCACTAATCATCATTAGTCATATCTAATGGATTCTAGACTCTTCTACATTCTCTAAAATCCTCCACATCATCCCTCTCTATAATTATATAGCAATTTTATATTCTTATGAAATTACTTCATCATATTTTATATAAAAAACCACATCTCTATACAAATCCATCTTTCATTCTTTGGGGAATTCATGTCAATATTATGTCAAGGAAAGGAGGAATAAGAAGAGCTTCATTGATAAATATTTCATGCTATCATTTTGTCCAAAAAAATTATTCATCCATAGCCAAAATGATGTCCAAGTCTTGAGTCACAAAGCAATCCAACATATCACGTGCATTTGAATATCAATTTGGGGCACATCATCTACATTTTGGAGCTAGACTTAATTGCATATTAAAGGTATATTTTCATATTTTCATTGTTATTTACTCTCCTCTTTGTCTACCTTACCCAATCTAAGGTTTTGTTGTGAATTGGAATAGTTGTTAGTGATTTTAGTTGAAACCCATTATTTCTTACCTTTCTTAATTCACATTCCAATTAATTTCATCACACTATTATTTGATGTTAATTTTAAATGTCAATAGGGTCCTAATTTAAATTTAATTGTTCATAAATACACAAACATTTTATTTCATCATACACATGAAGTATATACAAGAGATAAATTAAACATTCATAAAGTATTATTGAGCACTCACAATAATTATAGAGAGATCAAGCAATCATTGCATAATTTATTAATGCATAAAGGCATAATTTATTATGTATAAATTTTTGGTGCACAACCAATGGTTTTTATATCTAGATTTATTTTTAAATATTTAATTTTTTTTTTGACATATTATTGATTTAATTAGTTGTCATTGTTAGTATCCTAATTATCAATGGTTATTAATGTTTGAAAATTTTAAAACGCTATCTAACCCTCATCACATGTATATAAAGCTCATTTTATTTTCCTTAAGTCTTGTGATATTATAAGTGTGCTATGGTTTTCCTTAAGGAAAGAAGAAGAAAGTTTGTTTGATAGGTTATAGGTTTCATAATGCATAAATTGGAGTTAGGAAATAAGCAAATAATACCATGTGAACACAATAGTCATCTAATTTTAGATGCTTCACATACCTATCAAAAGTGTCCCAACACTTCTAATCACCTATTAGAAGCACCCTAACACTTTTGATCATTTGACATGTTCATATCCACATTTTTAGGTGAGGTTCATGATAATTTAGGTGACATAAAGAGGTTAAATGATTGACATTAAAATATATAAACATATATTTATCCCTTTTATATTGTTCTTTTTTCCTCCATAAAAAATTCTTCATAATTTAGCATACACAGGCTTGATTGTAATTTCAACTAGACTACTTGACTGCACATGTGAGAATCCCTTATTTGCAATGGTTTTAGATTTTTAACCTTTGAATTCAATTCTCTAAAACTCTCTTGAGACATAATTAAGTCCCCTAATATTTAACTAACCACACTCTTTCATTCATTGCCTACAACAAATAACACTTCTTGCCATAGATTACATACACATGCTTTAAATCACTTATAACAATATACCTATAGGTATTAAAGTAGTTAGTAATTAAATTGGGATATTTTGAAGTTAAATATAAATGGAAATTAATCCCCTATTTCACTCTTCTCAAAAGTATACCTTTAGATACATTGATTCTGACTTGAGGCCTCAAGTTGCTCATGGTTTGAACATTCTACTTGTAGGTATCCATATGAGATGGGTTGCTCTCTTGATTATATTTAAAGGTGTTTCTCATTTTTATAAGAGTCTAATATATCATATAAGTATTCATTGAATAATTCATGACCTTATCAGGACTTATATACTTCTATATTAACTTCTTTAACAACTTTCTTCCATTATTCTATACACAGACTTATATGTGATAGGTTTAAGTCTTCTAGGCTTGAGTAGGGTATTATCTTCACTCATCCATATAGAATTGAGGATCATCAATATTGGTTCAATTTTCAAAGTGTTTATAACTATATTTCCTATCATTTCAATACTATACTACCTCCATTAAAGCCATACAACTTAAAGCACTAAAGACTCTGACCATCTTTCCACCACAACTCATAGTTAGCATGCTTATCAATAGGACTGGAAGCCTAGAAAATTTTGTCATGGAACCTAATTTAAAGGATTTAAAACATTCCAAAACCTTATATGACCCTCTAAACCATGTCTCAAGAAAGAATATTCTTGTAGAATCATGGGGATGCAAGGTAACCCTTTGGAATCTATCTTTTTCTTTGTAGATTTGTAAATAATTCATAGTTCTTTCCTTTGACATATAACTTGACTTGATAGTGTTAGGGTGTATGAATGATATCATAGTTGGTTTGTGATTTCATTCTACCATGGAACACTTAGAAAAAACTCACACTATCAACAAACCTTCTAGGATTCTTTGTAAGTATATGGATGCCTTGACTATTTTATCTTTAAGTCACCTTCCATGGGTATACCTTAATGATCTAATGGTAGTGAGGGAAATAAAAGAAGGTTTTATGCTCAGTTTGATGTTATGCCCTCTAAGAAACCTCTCTAAAACACTATCTTTACTATATATAAGACTTGTAGTTGGGCTCTCAATACCAAAAATATTTTGAATTAGTCAATATCATAGACTTGTATTTAGGCTTAAGGGGTCTTAGAGGGTGGAATGGATATTGTTGAGACTTGATAAAGACTATTTATATGATGAAGACCACCTCAAGATGCATAAAAACCTTAACCCCACATGTGAAAGCCTGTACCCTATCCTTCCAATCATAGAACCATCTCAAAGTCCTTGAAAATGAGGCTCAATGATCTTAAACCATTCACATACTCAAAAAACCCTACTTTTCTGCTTGAAGCCTCTACAAAACCAAAATTTATGTCATCTGTATAGGTGAATATACCATCAAACTATGTGTAGAGACCCTTCATGGAGTATATAATATGATCTAAGTCTTTTCATGCAAACTAATGCATTTGGAGCCATTTCTTTCATTTTTACACCCATCAAGTTGGTGGTAAGGTTTAAGAAGGTTTTAAGAATGACTAGGGTTATTAGTGTTTATTAATAGAGATTAAGCCCTATATCTAAAAATAAATTTTACTAAAAATAAGTGAACTCACTCCTAACATCCCTGAAGAGGATCTAATCCCATGTACCTTGTCTGTACACTTATGAGCAAATGAAGATGCCAATTTTTATGTTTGTAGACTGTATGGGAACTTGAGAGAAGTTTGAAAACATTTATTGACTTGAAATGACTTGTACTACCTTTAATTCAACCATGATTACATTTATGGGGTTGTATGAATTAGGTGTGGTCATTTATGACAACTTTACACCTATTTTTCATGTTTTCAAGACTGTTAGACAATAAAAACTGCCCATTGGACAAGTGCACTTCAATGTATTTATCCTTCATTTGACTTTCATATTGAATTCATAAGCTTAATAACACATTAGCCTTGTAATATACCTTTGAAAACCTTTATTTCAATGTGACATGTAAAACACACCTTATTTAAAGGATTATCATATAGAAGGTTAACTAATAAAACGTGTTTTAGGGGCATTTGATGACCTTAGGGGATAATTAGGTCTTTAAACATTCCTGCAAGTAGACTATAAGAGATAACCTTAGATATACTAGTAGACCTCTTTTAAACACTCAAAATGACTTGGACACACCCTACATCATGATAAAAAATCCCTTGTCATAAGAAATATCTAAGGCAAGTAGGAATATAATGAGAACAAGAAACCTTAAGTCCTCTAAATACCTTAATTTCTGCTAAAATACCTTAACTTCCTCAAAAATGATATAGACCCCTTCTAGGCTTCAAAAGATACTTTATACTCTTTCTCTTACCCAAGGATAACTTTGACAACCTAACACACCACCCAATGAATCATAACATGCTACGACATGAGGATCCTCAAGCAAACCTTACTACATATAATGAAACCTTAAGCAATGCTAATAAGTTTTTCAAAACACCAAATGAGGACATCACAAGGCATGTAAAAGACCATGCAAGGTATGAAAGTATGACATGCATGTTTTTTGTAATAGGGGTTGAAATTTTGACCTTCATGGTTAAAATTAGTTAATAGGTACTTCTCCTTATTTACCTAATAAATTCATGACCTATCCAAATACTACTCAAATATAGAGTAAATAAATCACAATTGAATTTTCATTCCTTCTAGTTAGGACATGCATCTCCATACTAGTAGGTATCCCAAATTCATGGTTATTATATACACCCTAAATTGGTCAAGTAACCACACATATCATGTCTTTTCATAGTTCTTTTCATAAGAGACTTCGACTGGAGAATATGAGCCTTTTTCACATTAGCCATGTCTTTTGTTTTACTTATCTTGGTCTTGTTTCATGCTTGAGTCACCTTTTCATCCATAACCAGTCATCCATATCCTTTCAAATGTTCATTATAAATCAACCAAAATCTATTTCCTAGGCCAATTCTATCCCCTAAGTCCTAAGCCTATAAGATATGAGCATTGGGATTGGATTATAACGTTGGACCCTAGGGTGTCTAAATTTTGATGCTCTTATATTTTTACATTTTTGAGTCCCAACAGTTATTTATCTTCACTCAAGAGGTATTAAACCCTTTTTATCCCCTCCCTTAAGTTTTGTTCATCTTTTGGATGTTGGCTAATACGAATAAAAATCCTAAATTCAAAATAAAGAGTCTCCTATATAAAGGACTTCACAAGGCATTTTATATCTGGCACTTACTACTTTAGCATAATACATAATTAAAAATCAATTAATAATATAGTTCAACATTCTACATCACACATAGATTTTCATGCTTGATCAAGAAAGGGCCTAGGTGAAAGTTCATTCTTACATCTACCATATGTGTTGATTATGCATGTTCCCTAAGGAAGAACTACATTTGATCTGAGACCCTAGCTTGAGGGTTAATGTAGGTAGTGATAAGGATAACAAGGGTTTTGTATCATGTGATCATACTTCCCTTAATCTAGTTTTTCCACCTTTTGCATTTGATGTATTTGTTGTTTCATGTGTGTAGATAGACCCAAGGTTTGAATATTAAAATAAATCTATAACAAGATCTAATGACATTCAACATCCAAAATTTCATAGGTAGGCTCACATATGGACAATGAACAAAACCTATAAAAATCATATCTCTATGAAAAATTTGGATAATAGCAGTAGGAGTGGACAATAACTCCAAACCTCAAAGCACCCTATTTTTAGTGCTCCTATCCTTTCATCAAACAAAAAATAGATTTTGATTTGTGACAATGTCCCATTCCTACACAACCAATTTTAGCCTCTATCTTAGCTATCTCAGTCTAGTTTTAAGCTAAGTTTCATTTCTCCTTATTGCTATTTTTATAAAGGTTTAAAAAACATAATAAATTATATAGTCCAGTACTATAATTATTGCAATATTATTTACTGATTTATTTTTCTAGACCCTTAAATAAATTAGGAATAAAACTCCATTATTCCTAAAATAGTTAAATCATTCGGTGAAACCAAATTTTAATAAATCTAAAACCCAAATTAGTCATGCATTTCCAAATGAATCTCTCATTGGTGACAACTTACTTCCATTTGAATCTCTCTCTCTCTCTCTCTCTCTCTCTCTCTCTCTCTCTCTCTCTCTCTCTCTCTCTCTCTCTCTCTCTCTCTTGCTACTTCTATGTTCAAATTACAACAATATAAACATAATAGAATCAAATTTCCAATGCATAGTTCAATTGATACATCTCATGTTCTTAAATATACTTTTTCACCTCAAAAAATGACAAAAGAATTTTTAAATGATAACTCTCTTACTCTTACTTCTCAAATTGCAAATGAAAATAAGGCATGTACTCCATTCAAGGATAACATAGATGCACATAATATTCCAATTTCACATGATAATTTATTGAATATTAGAAAAGAATTAACATTTTATCTAACCCCTTTCCCTAATGATGATGTAAGTGATAATGAGTATGATAGTGAACATGCAAATAAATATGAAAATGAGAGTGAATATGAAAAAAAACTCTGATGATGATAATGCATAGAATAATGATGACTATTATGCACATAGTGAAGAAGAAAATACATCTCATGCTTCTAACTTTTCTCTCAAACATGATGCACTAAAAAATGTTGTTTGTACTTCTATGCATGATTATATTCCAAATGACACACATTTTAATGATAATATTACATCCTCTACTCGATTAGAATGTGATTCACTAAATAATAAAGATACTAATGAATCTTACAAGCCACCCCTACTATAGTAACACCTATTTCTCAATCTTCACCTAAAGAGAATGGTATCCCACATCCTTTTATTAAGGTCCAAGTTACCATTACTCCAAAGGTTCAAGTGAGCACACCCCTTCTCTAAGATATAATTTCTAAATGTAGCATTCCCATGGCTAAAATAAATGATCAAATTCAAAAATTAAATGAACCATTTCAAGATGATAATAAAATATCCTAAGAGATTATTTCTTTGATGCATGTAGTTGGTGAATTACAACACCAAGTACATCTTCTTACCTTGGAAAATAAGTCTTATAAGTCTTGGATGGATGCCAATGACTTACATGGTAACCCTCTTCTAAAGACATTTGTAAAAGCTTCATTGCCTAAGAATTTATAGATACCATCATTGCCTCACTTTTATGGAACTAGAGATCCATTCATACACCTTCAATACTTTCATAAGGCTTTACCATCTCATGCAAGTCCTTTGATTGTACTCAAGTTGTTCTAGTAGACACTAGTGGGTAATGCACATAATTGGTTCTTTAATTTACTCCTTGTTGGTTCCTTACATACATATGACAACCTAGAGGAGGAATTTATCAGATGTTACATAGTAAACGTGGGCCCTCATGTTACATATGAGAAACTTGCCACATTGTATCAGAATACTTCAGAGCCAGTTAGTGATTATATCTTATGATTCAAGACTCACATGTTAAGTTTAATATATAAACTAATAGATTTATAAATTCATCATATATTTATTAAGGGGCTTCATCAACCACTCCTATAGTATATATTATATCAGAGAAAGTCCTCTTTCAGGCACTTATGTTATACAATTATATCTTTGGAGAAGAAATTGGGATTGATTGAGCTAGATTCAGTTGATTGGATTACTCTATATTTCATAGAATTACCTCCATCTATAGCTCCTATCACTTAACATCCATCATGCCCAAAACAAGATAGAAGACCACAACAAAAAAAAAACAACCAATTAAGAACAAAGATCCAATTTCTAGAGCACCACCTATATTATGCACTTTAGAGAACAACAGTAGGGTACCACTATAGTTTGATTTAGATCAAGATATCCCATATGTGATATTATCAACACTAATAAATAGGATTTTAATCACATTACCTTATACTCATCAACAAGATTAACATCTCTTACATAGACAACCAAATTGGCCCTTTTGTAACTATCATTTCATCTATAGACACATAGATAATGATTATTACAGACTTAGGGATTGAATTAATCTATGTGTTGATAATGGAATAATAAAATTCACATAGGGGACACTAAGATATCCTCCATCATGGAACCATAGACCTCATTTCTCCATGATTGAGTCATCCCAAGACATTCTTTCACATGAGCGATCAATTACTCATCATGAAAGTAATGCAATTACTAGGATAGATCCTCATTGGATATCTCCTATCCCATCTACTTAGAAGGTTTGGAGACCAATACAGTGAGAGAAACCTGCATATAAAATTGCAGTTTGAGGAGCACATAGTGTAGTTACATATACATATCCATAATAGTCACAAGAATCATAATTGAATACCACTCTAGATAGATATTCACTACAACTGAGTTTTTAGGGTCCTATCTCATGTAGTAACCCAATATAGTTATGATTAAATGAACTCACATTATATAGTACCACTCTAGATAGATCTTCACTATAACCAGGTTTTTAGGGTCTTATCTCATGTAATAACCTATTATGGTTAAGATTAGATGAACCCACATTACAGAGTACTGATCTAGATTGATAGTCATTATGAATAAGTTTTCAAGGACCCATTTCATGTAATAACCTACTAAAATTGAGATTAGATGAGCCCCCATAATAGGTTACAGTTCCATCTCGATCTATTGCTCAATCATATACATCATAATAGAGGCCATAGGGACCTATTTCATGTAAAAACCCACTATGATTACAGTTAAATGAAACTCCTTCACAACACATAGTTTCAGTTGCACATCCATTGAGATTACATCTTATAGAGTCTCCACATACAACTATAATTAGTGCACAAAAGATAGGATCAGATACAAGACATGTTCCTACATAGCATGATCAGTATGGGCAGTTATTTAATTAGCCATTAGGGTTTAGATAGTGATACAACATAGAGTGATATGACACACATTCATATCGATATTAGTTTATAGATTCACTTAGGGGGAAACAATGCATCCAAAAGACTAGATAACCTTTGTATTCTTGAGACACCTACTCAGAGGTATTAGACACACAATACAAACATATATTATCACATGCATGATTACATAACTTCACTTAGTGGGTGATGATGGAGCCAAAGGGATAGCCTTTATATTCTTGAGCACTCTCAGGGAATTGATCAAAAAGTGATATGCATAAAGTGATCTCTTACATCCCTTATAGTAACGACTAACATTCCTAGTTCTAAATAACCATCCCTAGCCAAAGCAAATTATCCAAATATTGATCTTACTAATATCCCATTTTACCAATCTTGAACCAATTTACTTTACCAAATCAATTTATAAATTATAAAATAAGCAAAGTTTTTTACTTGCATACGATTCAAAATCAAAACTAACATCACACTTGAACCTATTAAACAAAAATCAAATCACATCCTAAATACCAGTTTACCAAATATATGTAACCTCAACATCAATGTCAAATCAACTATTTCTAATCAACCATTTGCAACAACTATACCATTATTCCAAAATCCATAACACAATACTTTATTTTGTAATTTGTAAATTGATTTGGTAAAGTAAATTGGTTCAAGATTGGTAACACAATACACATGATTCAAAATCAAACAAATATATATATATATATATATATATATATATATATATATATATATATATATATATATATATTTGTTTGTTTGATTTTAAATCATGTGTATTGTGTTACCAATCTTGAACCAATTTACTTTATCAAATCAATTTACAAATTACAAAACAAGCAATTTTTTTTACTTGCATACGATTCAAAATAAAAACTAAAATCACACTTGAACGTATTAAGCAAAAATCAAATCACTTCCCAAATACCATTTTACCAAATATATGCAACCTCAACATCAATGTCAAATCAACTATTTATAATCAACCATTTGCAACAACTATACTAGTATAATCCAAAATCCCTAACATAATACACATGATTCCAAATCAAATATATATATATATATATATATATATATAATGAGTTTTCAAAACATATACACTATATCAAATATAATCAATCATGAATGAGAATCATGCCTTCACTCTTTGTCTCTCTCCCCACTAGTAGTAGTACCATAATCCACTCTAGCACTTGATGGACCCGCACCTCCTCAAGCTACTACATGCCTCTTATGATGACTCTCTCACTCTAGTAGCTAACCATACTCATTGTATAAGTCTGCATATCACCATTGAATATCTATATAATCATCCATAATCCTTGTACTAATGGAACCAAAATCAGGTGGAGCCATCCTATGCCTATCCAGCTCAGCTCTCAACTCATCTCTCTCTCTTACTACCCTAACATATGCCATTGTTGCTATAACAACCCTATTAAATAAATGACCATGAATATCAGTTGTGACCATCTCTCACTCTTTTAAGCTCTCCTCCACTACATCATCAAGAACATCCCGTGTGAGCTCTTGAAGTGTCAACTTAATGACAGTCTCCCAATAATCATCATCTCCACTTACTACCCCAACATGTGCCTCATATTGTGCACCTCCCACTCCACCTGCACATAAAGTATGACACTATGTAAGCTAAATAATTTAAAATCAAACTAAAATCACAAATTTGTACACAAATTGAATGTAATTGATACTTACCTCCCATCATCTTAATCGACTTAGGATCTTGATACTCTAGCAAATCCCCTCCATCAATAGGGTACAATAAATCCCACTGATGCCTCATCCACCATGCAGTATACACATCTATACATCTAACATCATCTACATTAAGAATATCTATAGCCACATCCCATGTATATAAAGGTAATGATGCAAGCTCAGCCTCAGTCAGTCTCACATGATCTCTCACCCTCGTAGGTGCTCACACACTCCTCACCCACACCCATGCTATCATGGGCACAACCTATGGTACCCCAAAATTTCTAGTCACATGTTCATACTAAAATCACTCATACACTCCAACCTAAGGGTCATGTATCCAATATCTGACCTTTATATATCAGAACTACACTCCATCCTCAGCCCACCCAAGAAATCCTCTGTAAGGCCTCCATATAATGTCACCATCCACCAATCTAGCACCCACCTATAATGATTTTTACCAAGGGATCAGATAGCTAATATACTTATCCATCACTCTTTTAATGGTTATGGAAGTGCCCACCTCTCCCTCAATAATCCTATTGGCCACACAACCACTATGTGATCATAAGCTCAATAATGTAATAAGGTCATTATGCTTAAACCACCAATAAATACCTCCTATATAAACCTATAGAGATCTATATATAGGTGGTAAAGCATATTCCTACCCCATGAGAATATAATTCTATATAACTCCACATTGTGCACAATCTTATGCATCTTATATGCAATAGACACTCCATTCCCATCCACAACATCAAATGATGCTAACAAAATAGCTAACCAATTCTATAAGTGTAGAACACTAGACTACATAATAACTAATATTAGTAGATCACTATCATTCCCTCTTTCATGTATACCTGAGGGCATACCAACAAAATAAAAAGATGCATGATCAATAACATCAATACCCATGTCATCTTGCAATGTCACACATTCTCCTCTAACTAGAAAATGCAAAATATGATATATATCCTCCAGAGTCACAATAATATCCCCTATAGGAAGCTATAAAGTACATGTATCTGCATTCCACCTCTCCGATAAGGTAGTAATTAGATATCAATCCCACAACACTATGCCTAAGTCACAAACATGACCCAACCCTACCATATCCATGATAACTCTCTCATCAACTGATAATGGTAACAACCTTAATGTCTCCATCACTTGGCCCCTATAGAACTCTCTCATCTATACCTCACCCTAAAAAACACCAAAAACAACACATATATCAATAAATAGTGCCAAATTGAAAGTCAAAATAGAATAATAGTGAAAAATTAAGCCTCTAGGAAAACAACACTGGATATAAGACAACAACACTAGATAAGAGCACTGAAACCTAAACATGAGTGCTGGATGCAGGATAAGAGTGTTGGAACTAGATTTTTTTTCCTAGGCTACTTTAAAGAGCTCAAAAACACCAAACATAGGCTTAAAAATAGACAAAAAACCAAGCATTTGGGTTAGTTACCAGGGTCACATCATCACTAGCCTGAACTTGGGCTACCAAATACTCAAATTGGGTTACAATAAATGTTCATCTCCTCGACATATCTCTCACTCTAGAGCTCAAGTTATCAACCTAGTCAATGCACAAATGCATCGAGAATCAATCCAATTTCCTATATTAGCCAACTTTCTCAATCAAAGCAAAATACCATTTTGCCCATAACTTGAATCCCATTTTTCAAACCATTTTCTTCCATAGAATCATGAAAAAAATACCTTTGACATTAGTCAAACTTTGATCTCTTACTACTTCATCTACCTACTATGAAATGAACATATCTATATTTCTCTTATATTTGACACACATCTTGGTCATCACCAATAAAAACTTGTTCCACTTTCAACAACTCAATCTAATCAATCCAATAACTTTTCAAGCTATTCACAACAAGCCAACCTTATTTATATTATTATGCCACTAGTCATCAATTTTGGCTCGACTTCCTCTATCACAAATTTTGTCCCTTTCCCTAAAAGGGGGGCATCATTCCTACTATTCCTATTTCTACACGTACCCAACATGCCCATCCACTCTCATAGGAAGATACGCCATGGTTTATACACATCTAAGATTTAGATTATTAGATTCACCTTGGATCGATCAAGATATATAGTGATTCAGATCACTTGAGTCACTCAACATTACTTAGGACATTCAGAGGGATATACCTTCAGTTTACAGATACATAGACTATTCAAATATAGTGGTTCAAATCATATGGATCCATATTGATTTCAAATTATAGGTACATAAACTATTTAGATATAGTGGTTCAAATTATATGGATTTATAGTGATTTTGATACAAATATTGATTAATTTACTAGATTTAGGGGCATGTACATTACTATACGTCTCAATCATAAAACTTCATACAACATGACATAGTTACAAAATCAGATAATAGACTATAAGCATAGTGCAGAGCACAGTGTTTTAGTCTCTAGTTTTGCACATGAGGCATGAAAATATATGTCATTTCATATGTGGTTATATAGATTAATAGATTATACAGATGCATCACTCATATTCTAGATTTGGGGGCATGACATAGATGTTCATGTTCTTCATCACTCAGTATTATACAGATGGAATGACAAGATAGGCCATTCTCTTCTTACACATTAACCAAAGTTTCAAATTACACCCATCTATGCCCAGGTTATCACCATGTTGGACCATATGACCATCTACAACAATTGGTCTATTACATTACCTAGACCCAAACTACATGAGTTTATGCATGACAGAGGATAGACATTGGTTTTGGGCCTCTGAGCATTTCTCAATTCTAGTTAAAATATTTAGAGTGGGGGCATGATAGATTTTACTCTTTATAGTATACCAATTTTATATACACATTCTAGATTACATGAGCTTATGTGGGATAAAGGACAAACTTTGGTTTTGGGCCTCTGAGCATTCCTCATTTTCATCTAGATTTAGCATAGGGGTCAAACATTGCCCTCTTCCATGTTACATAGATTCCATTTTCAGATTCAGTATAAAGGGGATCCATTTTAGGGATTCTTTCTTTCTCTAGGCACTATTCATCTCTCCACCCACTTCCCTAGCTAGGAAATGAGTTGGACCCTTTGTAGCACATTTATCTCCACATAGGTAAGTTTAGGTACACATTTTATTCTTCTTTCTTTTACTCTGGTACTTCATTTCATTACATCACTAGAATTAAAGGGGGGCAAAAATATACACCCTAATTTGGTCAAGCAACCACACATATCATGTTTTTTCATAGTCATTTTCATAGGAGACTCTGAATGGAGAATATGAGCCTTGTTCACATTATCCATGTCTTTTATTTTACATATCTTGGTCTTGTTTCATTCTTGAGTCACCTTTTTGTCTATAACCAATCATCTATAGCCTTTTAGACATTCATTCCACCTCAACTAGACTCTATTTCCCAATCCAATTGTATCCCCCTAGGTCTTGAGCCTATATGATAGGAGTGATGGGATTTGACTATAGTGTTGGACCCTAGGGTGTCTTGATTTTGGTTCTCATATCCTTTTGCATTTTTGAGTCCCAATAGTCATTTCTCTTCATTCAAGAGGTCTTAAACCCTTTGTATCCCTTCCCTTAAGTTTTGTTGGTATTTCAGATGTTAGCTAATGTGAATAAGACTCCCAAATTCAAAATAGTCTCTTATATAAATTAATTCAAAAAGCATTTTATATATAGCACTCACTACTTTGGCACAATACATAATTAAAAATCAGTCAATAGTATAACTAAACATTCTGCATTACACATAGATTTGCATGCTTGATCAAGGAAAGGCTTAGGAAAAAGTTCATTCTTGCATATACCATTCACTTTTATTATGCACATTCCATAAGGGAGGAATACATTTTATTTGAGACCCTATCTTGAGGGTTAATGTAGGCATTGATCAGGACAATAGGGGTTCTAGATCATACAATCATACTTCCCCTAACCTAGTTTTTTCCCCTTTTGTATTTGATGTATTTATTATTTCATGTGTAGATAGACCCAAGGTTTTAAGACTAAAATAGCTCTACAATGATATTTTTCAACATTCAACATCAAAAATTTCATAGGCAGAGGGATAGTGAACAAAACCCAAAAAACTTAGATCTTTGTGACTAGTTTAGACAATAGCGATAGGAGTAGACAATAGCGCTGGACCCCAAAGTGTCCAATTTTCAGCACTCCTATCATTTCACCAAATGAAATCTAGATTCTAGTTTGTGACACTATCCTAATCCTGCATAACCAGTTTTAACCTCTATCTCAGCCATCTTAGTCTAGCTTTAAGATAAGTTGCATTTCTCCTTATTTATTGTTATTTTTAGAAAGGTTTAAAAAACACAATAAATTATACAAATTAGTACTATAATTATTGAAATATTATTTACTGATTTATTATTCTAGACTCTTAACTAAATTAAGAATAAAACTTCATTATTCCCAAAATAGTTAAATCACTTATCCTCTATATTTGTTTACTCTTACTCCATGAGTACAGATTCAGTATGTAATCCATCTTTTCTAAAAATTGTCCTATGAGGGAAGTAATGACTCACATCATGCTCTCATCTACCCTAGATGGGCCAATCACTATGCTAAATAGTATAACCACCTTTGGTAAAATCATTGTGTTTAAATCTATCTAGATGTTAATGATTATAACCACCTTTGGAAAAATCATTATCATTTTACTACCCTACTAGGGCATGTATTCATTATTCCAATACTTATAATGGCCTTTGGAAAAATCATTATCCTTTTACTACCCTACTAGGGCATTTTTCATTATGCTAATGATTGTATCCACCTTTGGGCAAATAATCATTTTATACCTCCCTATGATGATGATTTTAACTACCTTTAGGTAAATCATCCTTTTTATCTACCATTTTGGGGAATATTAATGTGACATTGATTATAATTTCCTTTGTGTAAATCATTCTTTCCACTCCTTTTACCTTAAGGTTGCATCATTTCCTTCTTTCTGAGGGAATGTTCGTTGACCTTCTTTGCTATATCTTCCTCAAGGGGGCATCGAGGGCTTATCCACTGTCTTCTGGGGTATTTGACATTAATTTTTTTTTCATTCTTTAAGAATACATAATTGTGCCTATAGTTTTCAACATCTTCCTAAATAGGGGTAAACTACAGACACCCCATTCTGGACACAACTGACTTCTAACTAGACTTTAGATTGATTTCTACCAACAATGCAAATTAATCCTAAGAATCACTAAACATCCCAATTTCATCCACACATCATACATTAGTGCTAAAAATCATGTCAAGGCATTCCTATTTGGGGTATTATCCTATACATAATAGTATCCTCTCACAGATTCATTTCCAATCACATTATGACCTAGAAATATGACAATTTGGCCTTTGGACCCATTAAACGGGGCACTTGAACAATTCCTAAAGTGCTAAAATTCTAAGCATAATGAGTTAATAAATTAAATGCTTAAGTGAATTTTTCATGTGTAATTAGTGAAAATGAATTTCGTAAAAAAGAAATTTTAATAAAAATGAGGTCATGATGACATCATCATCCTCAAAGTCAAAGAATTAAAATATCTCCTTAAAATGCCTTAAATACAAAAATGGAGAGCCACATCTAATAAATGGGATCTATATCCTAGATATTAATTATAAGTCCCTTATTAATCACAACTAGGGTTAGATTTAAATCAATTAGGGTTAGTTTAAACTAAATTGTGGTTAACTCTATTCTAACTACACTTAAGTTAGAGTTAGTTTTGGAGGCTATAAATATAAAGTCTCAGCGATTGATAAAGAAGCTTTGGTAGTGTAATGTTATTATATAGGATTTCCCTCAAATCTATCTTGAATTAAAGTTATCATGCCCATTTTCTAAGCTAAGTGAAGCTCAACCCAACTCAACATTACCTTTATATTTGCATTAAAGTTATCTTGAATTAAATTTATCATGCCCATTTCCCTCTATGTATTCCTTAATCACAATATTGACCCTAATTACCTTTATATTTGAATTTATGATACAATTAAAGGGTTGATTAAGCCATTTATTGTATCCTATATAATGGATTGAGCCATAACTTAAGTTCACAGGGCTCAATTTGGCCTAAATCACATCTATAATTGTACAAATTGATAATTAGATCAATTCATGACTAATTTAGCCCCAAATCATATCTTCCTCTTGTAGCTAAGTTGAACCTAGGCTCAAATTAGCCCCAATTTCCTCTATGATTTAATTAATGGACTATTTTATTAATTTTATTATGATATTGGGGTTGATTGACCCCAAAATTACATCTTATATAATCAAAATTATGTTCACATAATTCAATTTCATCCAACCTACATCAACTAATTATAACCCTACATGTAACACCCTAAACCATAACCCATAATTTAGGTCCACAAGGCTCAATTTGGCCTAAACCATGTTTGTATTTATATCAATTGACTAATTTGATCAATTCATGATATAATCAAATATGATCTAGCCCTAAATCATGTCTTGCTCTTGTAATTAGGTTGAAATGGCTTAAATTGGCCTCAATTACCTCTGTGATTAAATGTATTAACTATTTGGTTCATTATATGATGACATTAAAGTTAATTTCAATCACAATCACATCATATACAATTCAAAATAAGTTTGAGTGTGGCTCAATTTTTTCATAATTGTGTTACTGATTGCACCATTTCACTAATTGGCTTAATCTATGATGAAATCAAAGCCAATTTAGCATCAAATCACATTATATAGTCATAATTAGGTTCAAGGGGCTTGTATTTACCCTAATTGCCTCCAAAATTGAACCAATTGAGTAGTTCAATCATTACATGGTCATATTGGAGTTTATATAGCCTCAAACCATATCCTATACATGTCAAACATGCATCTATCATTGATCCAAATGACTATTTACTTCATTATCTGAAGAAATTGGAGCTAAGGCCCATATCACATTGATACATTTGAATCTTTCATTTAAACAATTGAATCTTTACCTATAATTGATTAAGGGTCAAAATTAGCCCAAATTACCTCTACCATTTAAACAATTGACTCTTTTATTTATTTTTAATGAAATTGGGCCTGGTTGAGCCATAAATCACATTTTCTATAGTCAAAATTATGTTTATAGGTGAAAACACACTAAAATTGCATCAATACATCAATTATGTCCTTTTTTTTCTAGTGTATATATTGATACAATCCACTTTAAAATAAAAATGTAAAATTATGAATGTGAATAAATATAATCATAAACATAAAACACATATAAATAGATCATTATTTGTTTTTGGTGTAATGTTAGCATAATACATATGTGTTATAGTGCATATACATTATAAAGCATAGTGCTATATCACGTACATGATATGTTTATTTTTAATTCAAAAAACATTCCTTTTGGCTTGGATTCACAAGACAAAGGCTTATACCTATCAACACACAACCAAATCAAAGAGTTTTGAGAAAAAAATCAACTTTTGTCACCAAATACACTATGAATTTCAATAAGCCAATTCATAAAATTATTATCACGATGATGATAATGTTCTTCCCTTTCCAAATATATGATTTTTAAAAATTTTAGACTATTTTAATGTTTCTATCTATGTTGATTTCTAACTATGGAAAATTTATGCCACTACATGCTATAAATATACATACCTATATATGTTTAAGTATTTTTTTTCATTGATCCAAATTTGAAAAATATTATATGGTAAAAACCTAGGTGTAATTCTATACACATTAAAAAAAACTAGTTTTCATTTTTTTTGAGGTGGTTATGGAGGTTGTATAACTATCTATCCATTTTTTTGTCACTTTTCAAGATATATTTTCTTGTAATTAAAAAAAAAAAAAATGTATTCATTAATTTTTAAATAAAATGTATGTAAAAATTACATGATCTTATCTAAATTTCCACAAAAGAGTTTCAAAAAATACTAAACTTTTTTATAAAAAGGCTGCATCATATGGATGAATTTCTACTTTATTTTCCTAAAAAATAGGAGTTCATCTTTAAATTTTAGATGTTTGACCTACTTATACTTAACCATTTTAATAAAAAACATTAGTATTTTGGAAACTAGACTTGAAATTCTAAAATTCATGTTTCTATACCATCTTCAAATTTTGAGTCTAGCCATCTCAAATAATCTAAAGAAGTCAAGAGTTTTCAATTTTTTAGAAAAACATGTCCATGGGTAAGCCACTTTTTGTCCCCAAACTATATGCACTTACCCAAAGCACTACGTATTACAATATTTTCATATTCAAAAATAAATGTTTGGATAAATTCTTGATGATCCTATGCCCAATGGTTAGTTTATTTCTTGGGCTCCTAATACATATACCAAGTAGTTGTAAGGGGTACCAAAGTGTACCTGAAAACAAGCACCCAATACTTAGGTTTGACATCTTATGTATACCATATCTCTGTACACTTATGTATATGTAACTCTAGACACTATGATTCTTGAAATAATGGAAAATTTTCTCTAATAATGGTTGGTATCTAAAAACATTCTTCTAGAAATTTGCATGCCTGATCCCATGGTAGCCAATTTTTTCTATGAACTACCCACCATGCCACAACAGTTCCCTTAAATGCATAATTGAGTGCACTTACTCTCTTATTCATATTAGGTACATGATTCTCTAGTCATAAAATGAATCAATTGATATCCTCAATTTTGAAGTATTGTGGTAGCTAGGATTTAGTGAAAAACACCATTCATAGAGGGTGTACCTCATGATCTCCCCAAACCTATTTCAACATATGTGTATTTGAGTTACCACTTACCAAAGATGTTGTTTCCCAAGATAAGGTACCTTCCATAGTAGGATATGTGTAATCCATAACTCTCATACTTATATTATACAATAAATTTATCTTAGACCTAGTTGGATATTGCATAGAGGGTGAAATACATTATTCAATCTGAAACTGATGTGTTGGTGTCTTTTTTTTAACCAGTCTGTACAAAGATTGTTCAACTAGCTATAATTGTATTTGACATTCTTACTAAGGATTGAAGAAATAGTATTTAAGATCTAGTAGAGATTACAATTTATTATTTAGATTTATCTTGGACCAATATTTATCCTCTTAAAAATAATGTGACTCTTATTCTCTAGGGATAACATATGCCTTATGCTTAGACTTGTTCAAAATTATCACAATTATTTATCTCCTTGGTACACCTATAGTTGATTTTTTCACTATATTAATAATCATGTGACCATCATGAGCCCATTTCTTACCAATAAAATTAGGATATTGGGTTTCATTTATTTTCATGTCAATTACCTCTAAATAACCTTGCAATATGTCAATAACCTTAATTTCTACATCTTCAAGCTACTGAATTGTTTCTACTCTCCCATAATCTACAAGATTGAGAGTAACTAGACTATAGCTCAACGATGGTCAAACAATATCCTCCCATATATATACGAATATCATATTTAATATTCTTCTAAATTTAAATATAGCCTTAGGGACCTCATACCCTATGAGTTTCATATCTATTTGAGAGTTAACATCCTATGGATTTTTAGTTTTAACATACCACATGACCTTGTTATTATGTGATTGTACTTGTTGCACATACTCAAGCAAATAATGCAGAATATTTTAATATTATGTGAAATATATTCATTTCATAGAGTGATCAAAAGTTTTAATACATATTTTAATGTAGTAATTATTGCTTCTTATCATATTACGTAAAAAATCTACCCATACATTTATGCATCAATAGTTGTGGCATCACCTTCTAATTCATTCTATTGTTGTATGTTCTAAAGGACCTATGCTTATTGATACATCAAGTTTTTTTTACTTACAATATCAGTATACTTATCCTATTTAACTTCTTAATTCTTTGATCTTGTGGTATTTATAAAGGGGGAAATCCTTGCTCTTTGTTTTTGCCTTGTGACTGCTTGCATGAATACATTCTCCCTAGGGTGACAATTTATCGTATTTATACTCTGCATATGTTTTTATTTCTTCTAATTTTATAAAGATATATAATATTTAGTATAATGTTATTATACAAAACTATAATATAGGCATTACATTTACCTTTAAGGATGAGTCAGGTGGTTTCATGTGAAATGGTTATATTTACCACACAGATAATACTAAATTGGTTGATGAGATTTCCATTTATCATTATTTATACCTCCTTAATATCCACCATGATATCCTCCTTTTTATCCTCCTCTATTTTTTTTGAAACCCTAACCTTGAAACTACTACCCATCAAATCCCCTTGACTGCTATTGTTATGTATCATATCTTCCATGCCATCATTGAAGGGATGAAGGAGCCCAATTTGATTATTGGGGTTTATAAATTATAGTGTTCCATGAGGATTGATATTGATACTATGGATATGATTGTGTCCATATAAATATACATTGGGGTTGAAATTATGGTGATGAAGGCATCCATCCATGACCACCTTATGTCATGTTATCCATTTCCACCTTTGATCTTGGAATTCCCTAATTCATAGTAGTTATATATTTTTATATGAATATGAATATGTTTTTAGTGATACCTTATTTGAACTCATGCAAATGATGAAAAATATTCTCATCATGATTATTTGAATTATAAAAATATAGTACAAGCTTTTTGGCTTTTTAATGTACTACTGTAGTAAATGACACTTATTGCATGTCCTACTACTCTACATATGTCACATAATTCAATTTTGATTTAAGGACACTCATTTATATAAATTCCTTCCTTACCAAAATACATACACCATATACCTAAATTAGGATTATTTTTCTCATCAACTTCCTGAGAAAAACATCTATTTTCATCTTAATTTTAGAGCTAGCTTATGGAGCATCTCCATAATCCTCAATCTATTCTACCTATAGTGCAATTGCTTGAACATCAACCTTAGTCATAAATTCAGATTATTTAATGGAAAATTTGATCCTTTATTTTATCCCTTATATAAACTAAGAAAACTTATCTTTATCTTTGATGATAAAATTGATCTTTTTCATTATATCTAAAAATCTACTATTGTATTCCCATACTGATTATCCATTTTGTTGTCAAAACTCCTTACGATATTTAATGGTTTGACATAAGGTGATCATTAAATTATTGAAGACTTAGTGAAATAACATCCCTTTTATAAATTAACCCCAAATTTTGGCATGTTAATGCTCCTATGAGTTTTCATTTCTTCACATATTTAATAGTCATTCCCTTAACCTATCATTTCATATGACATTTTCATGAATATTGTCTAGATTTAGAAGACCCATTAGATAGAGTTAAAATAATTAATATTCCTATGTTTAATGCCATGCATAGTTCACTTATAACTAATAATATGGGATTCTATGAACTAGTCCTTATAGGTGTCTTAAAACTAGTTTTAAAAGAGAACCCAATCTTTTCCCTCTTCTTGTCTATTAATTTGTTATTTTCTACACTAAGTTTACCAAAGTTATTTGTAAATGATCAAAATAATTTTGACATGTCCTAACCTCTACACTTTCAATTCTCTTCTCTAATGATAAAATGGGATTGAGGGATATGTACTCATGAAATGAATGATCTGTGTCTTCAACTTCTTATATTTGTGACCTTGAACCTATGACACTTCTACAATTGTGTAGAACTTCCTCTAGTGAATATTATTTCCCTAGTCCAAATAATATCCTTATTGGTAACTATGATTTACCCTAATATTTTAGCTACTCTATTATTATTCTACTTTCTTCTTTCTCCTCACTCCATTCTATATCTTCTATATCCCAATTTTTGTCTTCTTATTTCTCAAGCCCTTCCATTCCTTGCTCTACATAATATCCAAATGCTCTAATTTCTATAATTTGTGTAGCCTATCTCTAGTTTCCCCTCTCGTATATATTATATATTATAATCCTACTCTTATTTTTAATTACATTTGGATGATCTTGTTTATTACACCTTCTTTATTATCACAACTCTCTTTTTAATCTTAACATTTTCTTCTCGCTCTATTTATGAACATCCTCCATTTTTGGGTTTAGGCTCAATTCCCTCTACTTAAATATTCATCATTCACTCCTAAATCATATACACCCCCATAATTCCCAAAGTGACTACTCCATATTGGTAGGAGTAGGCACCATGTCGTTTTCCACAACCAACATCTTGATCAAAGTAGGTAGTCACTAAAGAAACTTTCCTTGGATTCCTCTCACAAACAAGTCCTATGTAACTTTAAAAGTTAGGTATCCTTGTAAAAACAATTGTGTGATGTAATCATTAATGGTAGTCTTGGTCTAATGATATATTTCATGGGTCTAGTTAGTATCTAAAGTTCATAGGCTATCTAACATTTCTTCTATCCAAACTATAATTTTATTTTCCTTGGATAAAAATAGTAGCACTCCAATCTAGATAACTATGCAACTAGTAATTAAAGAAATTTTCACCAAAATATTTGATAAATTTATCTATGTATATGCTCCTGAATAACTTATTTTACAGTCTTCATGGTTCTTTTTTCTTATTCTTCTACAAGGTTGTGAATTCTTTCATCTATCCATCTGCCCAAAGCCATCTCAACATGTTTTAGATAGACTATTCCATGCTCATTTCATCATTATTAGTAGAGGTTCCCATAAAACCATAAAAACTTGTTAATAGGGGATAAATTTAGGTTAAAAAATGTAGATAATAGAACTATAAGTTACACCAATGTGTTTTAAGTTATATAAACACATTTTAGCACTAAATTCCCCATGTTTCAAAAATAATAATTATTCAAAACAACCAATATTTAAATGATAATAGAATAGGTAAAAATATATCATATAGAATGAAAAAATACATTAAGTTGAACATGACTTCACAAAGAACATGATGCATACCATAAAACTATTTTATAATCTCCATATTGATCTCAACAATTTGGAAGCCTTTTACAATACATCAGGACATTATTTATAGGCTTTTGAATGGTTACATCACTTCATATTTCACCTATTGATACAAACCAAAAGAATAAATTTCACCTTTTAGAAAATTTTGGAATTACAAAGAGTGTCGTAAAGAGACAAAAGAGGATATACATAATACAACATAGTATAATACACACACATAGCCTTAACACATATACTACAACTTTATATTCTGATACTTCTATAGACACACTAACATGTTCCATATGATTAAATGATTAATATAACCATGTATAATGATTTATCCAAATTCAAAATTAATGAAAAATACATATAACCATAAAAATATTTGAATATCTAGCACAACTATATGTTCAAAATGCTAAAAATTATTGAAATGAAATTATCAAAAAATAAATGCTTTCAACTAAGGTAAATATACTAATAAATTCAATTTTGAAATTATGCAAGAATTTGAGAAGTACTAAATTGAAATACAAAGCATAATATCTAGAAAAAACTATCAAATCATGCCAAATGAAACTATTGAACCAAAACTAAAAATAAGGTTACAATATCACAAATGTTCCTTATAAGAATCACCATCCTCTAAAACCAAATAAGTCAATGGATCACCTCTATCCATATGGTAATAAGTGTATAGAGGATTACAAATCAAATTAGTCAAGCATTGATCCATAAATAATGAAACATGCATAAATAACTAACTAACCAAGCCTATCTATTCCTATGGGAATTAAAAAGGATAACAAGAAACAAATGAAAGAAAGAAACACCATATTAACTTCCAAAATGGATTCACCATACCTATGTGGCTTAAAAACATGTTCTCCCTTAATCAAGAATCCTTGTCTTTGTCAACAATGGTGGTAAGCTCCTCTAATGCCTCAAGAACACTCCATAAAACCTAGGCTCTTGATTTCCAATCACTAAACTAGCCTATTAATGAAGCTTTGTGTAAATAATTTAGCATTATAACTTTTCAAAATTCAAGTCTTGAAGATATTTGAGCATAATAAACTTGCACCAAAATATCTTAGAAATGATGTTCATGGCCTTTCTATTTATAGATTTTTGAGATTGGTCAGGATCAACCTGAGCTGTCCATCTTGAGATAAAGATGTGTGGTTAAGGATAATCCTAATATTTGGAATTAAATCCATAATTATCTTCATCATGACCTTGGAATAAGGGGAATTTAAGAGGCATGGGAGGCATTAAATAGGCATGGGTGACCCATAATCCTGATATTTGTGGCATTTATGGCCTAGGGATGTCTTCCCAAGAAATGATGTCACTCGATGATTCAGATAATGGGAATCAATTTTCAAAAATAAATATTCATCAACTCTCATGGAAAATACACTTAAGATCTTGATTTTTATTAATTAGCCTTAAACAAGGTTAATCAACATTTGTGCAATTATATGAAAATTGGTCCTCTATTAATCAAAATGGTTAGAAAGTCATAGTACTAGGTCATAATTTGACTAGAGAGGAATTAGAAGGTTAAGTTAGATGCACTGGAGATGTATTCCCATTTAGGATGTTTCCAACACCAAATAATAAAGGTACGTGATGTGTACCAATGAATCTAGAAGAAAAGAGTGATCTAGAGCACTAAATGGTGAAATGATCATTTTGACTTGAAATGATCTGATCAAAGTTAGTTAGCCCATAAAATACATTACCCTATTTAGGGATACTTTGACCTAAACTGGCACTTGTAATTGACAAGTTTGAACCATTTATGACATTTTATGGATTTTGACCTAAAATATCGATGTGAGTGCAATTTGAGTAAGATTGACAATTTCAACACAAATGGTGTTAGGAATTGGATGTATACATTTAACCCCTATTTGAGAAGGCATAACAAGACATTTAGGTGAAGCAACATCTTTTCAAAGAAAAGAGTTGTAAAGAAGAAATTAGAACAAACCCATGATGCCCCCTCAAGAGGAAATTCTAGGATGAAAAAGAAGGATGGACTCTCAAAAAGAGAGAGAAAGTGAGTTTTTAACCCATGGAATAGATCATATCCAGATGAGCTAATGCTTACACACGTGATTACCATCAATGATAAAAATATAATGAGAGGTATAATATGCCCTAAATATGGGGAGAATGGGAAATATTCAATCCATAAATATAAGGGACACACTTTAAATGTACCCAATTTGAGAGTACAAGCTACGTGCTTATGACATTGATTGATCCTAAGACAAGTTGCACACTAAATATTTCCATCATGGGATTTAATGTTGAGATCTTGGAATTAGAGGAAAAGAGAGAATGTTATAATTTATGAAGGGAATCACCACTATAATGGGGTTTCTAAATAGAATATAATAAGAAGTACTCCAGTCGAGCAGATTTGATCATGATAAAATAGTTTTACCCTAGTAGGGCAAATCTTGATCATTGATAAAGAATAAATAATGATTTGCCCTTGTAAAGCTGATTTTATTTGGATGTTGTTTAAATGTTGGTCCCCAACATGGGTGATTGGAAATTAAAAATAGCTCAAGTATATAACTGAAAAGATAGGTTAACTTGAGCAGGCATTTATTTTAGCTTCTCCATAATCTATTCTGATAGGCCTACAAGTTTTCTAGGGCAGCCAAATGCTTACCATCAAGAAGTTTTAGTTCTTGTAGTCATGAGGCTCTATAGTATTCATCATATTCAATGTGCTCCAATGATATTCTTAATGATGGGATCTCAATATCAACTGGGATGATAGCTTCAGTGCTAAAAACAAGGGAGTATGGAGTAGCTCTAGTTGGGGTGTGATGATTGGTTCTATAAGCCAACAGGGTAGGAAAAAGTTGCAAGTGCCAATTACGGCCAACATCATTGACAATTTTTTTTAAGATGGCTATAATGGTTTGATTTGATGCCTCAACTTGTCTATTGCCTTGTGGGTTATATGGAGTGGATTTATTGTGCTTGAGTTTTAATTTTTCACAAAAATATTTCACATCTTGGTTCACAAAGGATCCACCATTATTGGATATAATACGGGCTAGGATGCCATATCAACAAATGATATGGTAATGAATGAATTTGGATATTTTTTTCTCAGTAACATAAGTGAGATGAATGGCCTCAATCTACTTGGTAAAGTGCTCAGTTGTAGTCAAAATGTGCTTATGGCCATTTGAAGATGTTGGGTTAATTTTCCCAATGAGATCGAGACCCCATGTTGAAAATGGACATGGTGCTGTAATTGGCTACAAGGGTAAGGAAGGTTCATGTATCAAGTTACCATGCTACTGATAAAGAAAACACTTGTTTACATAATTACAAGAATTTATCTCCATTTTGGGCCAATAATAGCCTATTCTGAGAAGTTTCTTTGCTAGGAATACACCATTGGTATGGGCCCCACACATTCCTTCATGAACCTCCTTTAGTGCCAGCTTGGATTCTCCTAAAGATAAATAATGAATAAGTGTTCCATCATAGCCTTTAGATAAATCATGTTTCCAAGGAAGATATAACATGTTAAGCAATGAAGACCAAGTTTTTGTTGGTTATTGGAAAGGTTGGCAGGAAAGACATGGCTATGGAACTAGTTATAAAAATCTTGGTACCATGGTAGCTCAGGTGAGGGATTAGGATCAACAATGGTGCATATCCTCTCTGAATCTAATAGAATATGGGCTGTCTAAAGAATATTTTCAATTAGGAATTGATAATCTTTAGAACTATCATACATTTTAATCATGGAACTAATTGTTTTTATGGCATCGATAGATCTGTTGTTGACCCATAGAACTTGCTCAAACTATAGAGATTTAAAATGTGTTTTAAGGTTATCAACAATTTGCTTATAAGAAACAAACTTATCATCTCTTGTTTGATACTGATCAATTGTCTGATTTATGATTATTTATGAATCTCCATAGACCTTTAAGCTTTGAATATCCCATTGTATGGCAAGATGAAGCCATGTAACTAATGCTTCATATTTGGCCATATTGTTTATACACTAAAATTGTATATGGAAGGCTTTGGGGATCAAATCCCCTTGTGGTGTGATCAACAATATGCCAACTACATATCCTTAGGATGTGAAGGATCCATTAAAATATAGTGTCCACTATTCATGTTCTTGTGATGCTTATTATATCATCATGATAGAATCATCTAGAAGGTCAAAGTTGAGAGGTTGAACAGCCATAATAGGAGCTTCTACAAGTTGGTCTGCAAGAATCAACCCTTTGATTGCCTTTTGATTTTGATACTCGATATCAAAATCACTGAGGAGTGTAATCCATTTATCCATGAATCCTTGAAGGGCTACTTTAGATAAGAGAAACTTGAGAGGATCTACCTTTAGTGATAACAATAGTTTTGTTTTAGATTATGGTAAAAGCAGGTTTTAAAGGGACCCCAAAACCCTTTAATAGAATAAAAAAAGATAAAGCATTAACCGCCACTAGGACAAGCAATATTAAAACCTACTGAAGAGCAACATCAAAATAAACTTTTACAGAGACAACATCAATATCCAATTTATGAGTGCTATTCTGCCCCTAATTTTCTAAATAATAATCTTTGTATCTATTTTTTAGGGGTAAAATCTAGAATAGTTGTGTGCCTACCATCAACAATATTCTGCATACTTTCTAACTCTGTGGTTTTATTTGTGGATCTTCCAATTTTGTCTTGGGAACCAACATCTGGTTTCACCTTAGAATGCTGTTCAACTCTTTTTTGCTGATCTATTTTGCTGCTTCTAGTTTCTACCCCCTTAGTATTGATCTTTTTTTCAACCCTTTTTCTTTGGTTTAGTTTATGCTTTGAATTTTCTCCATTATATTTCACAACTTCTAGGGAAGGAGGCTCATCCATAGGAATGTCATTATCAGCCTGAGATAACACCTGGATCTCCCTAGACTGAGAAAAAAGATCTCCCTCTAATTTATTTCCATCTTCAGCCCAGAATTCACCTTCCTCTAGCACAATTTTGTCATCTAAATCTCTCCATCGATCTTCTATCCTTGGATAGAAAATGATTTGTTTTGATATATCTATCAAATCATCTATTCTTTGTTCAGATATTATGGTATCTGATTGCAAACCATATCCTTCTTTCTCAAAAGAATGCTCTTTATCCACCTCAGCATGTGGAGCATTAGAATCTTCAAAAGAAGGCCTTTTATCTACCTCAGCATGTAAAAATTTAGAATCTTCATTATTTTTTTGTTCTTGGCAGTGATCTTCTTTGGGTTTCCAGACTTTCTTTTGTTGGACCTTAGTTTTTTTCCCATCCAAAACACTACTAGGATAATTTTTTCTTTTGGAGGGACAATTTTTAACCAAATGCCCCTATTTCTTACAAGCATAGCAAGAGTTGGGCAAATCTTCAAAAAAAATTTCTTGAGTTTTTTTACCAAGCTTGGATATTAGTTCCACCTTTTCTAGGCGATGATTCAGGTCTACCACTTTAACATAAAGTCTAGCACTTTGAAGTTTGGTTCTAGAACCTGTTTCATTATCCAATGCCACCAGTTCACCAAAAGAACTGGTAATACCTTTAAAAATGTCCTCATGCCAAAATTCTAAAGGGAAACTAGGAAGTCTAACCCAAATGGGAGTAGTTAAGAAAAAAGAATATGAGAAATCCATGTTAGGCTCCCATTTTTTAATAGTGAGAGAGCATTTACCAAAAGACCACAGTCCTCCACAAAGAACCATATTCATATCCTCCTTATAGTTGAAGATGAACAAGAAGAAACCATTCAACATTGGTGCAATATCTATCTCTCCTCAAATAACCCATTTCCTTTTAACCATTTTTCTAAGAGATTCTAGATCTGGTCTTGCTCCTAAAAATTTGCCCACTAGGGTAAAATCCATAGAGGACATAGAAAAATCAACTAAAAGATCTAGAATAAAAACTTGAAACTCACCTTTCTCCCAACAAGACTTAGTAGTCACCAGTGGGAATAGAGATTTTCCAATAGGTTTCTTGCCAAATAGAGATGACCAAGTCCTTCATTATGAGGACCCTCCCTTCAACTCTTCTGAGGACTTTTCTTTGTTAAAATCAACATTATCTTTCTCCTTTTTGAGATCCTACCCCAACACATGAAAAGTGGAAGGTAAATCCAATGGGGGGACACACAAAGGATTAGATGCATTTGCAAACTTTCCATTATCCACATCAGCCAATGAATCTGACCCATCCTTCTTCTCAACACCCCCTACAGTTCCTCCAGGGTCTGTACCTCCTGCTAGATTCTCATAAACCAGTTTCCTGCCTGCCTACGTACCAAATAATTCAAATTCTGAAAGAGTGCCTGCTTGCATACCAGCTAATTCAAATTCTGAAAGAGCACCCATGTTGTACTAGAAATTATAAATGTTAATTATAACAATAGTTTTGTTATTTAGCATATAATGTCACAATTTTTGAGTGGTAAACACCATAGATAAACATGCCTTCTCAATAATCATATAATTATGTTTATAGGATACCAATGTATGGCTCAAATACTAAACCATGTGTTCCTTACCATGATCATCATGTTGAGCCAAAATTTCCCCCAGTGCATGTTCCATGGCTGATATATAAAGAAGCACCTTGTGTCAGAGGTTGTAAAACCAGTGGATTGGCCAAGTATGTTTTAAGCTTTACAAATTCTATCTAACAATATTCATCCCACTAAAATGTTACCCCTTTCTTCAAGAGGTGGGTAAATGGGTGGCACTTATCTAAAAATTGAGAAATGAACCTGCATATAGACTGGATCTTGCCTTGTAGACCTCACAGTTGTTTAAGATTGTTTGGTGGGGGCATTTACATAATAGTGGTGACCTTTGTAGGGTCAACTTTAATCCCTTATTATGATACAATGAACCCTAGAAATTTTCCTGATGTGGCTCCAAAGACACATTTTTTAAGATTCAAGAAGACTCTATATGCACGAAGCCTCTCAAATATTCTTCATAGAATGTTAGGGTGTCCAACTCTTGTTCTTGATTTTTCTAGTATATCATCAACATAGTTCTTGACAATGTCATGCATCATGTCATGGAAGATGATAGTCATTGCACACTGATATGTGGCTCTAGAATTCTTCAAACCGAATGGCATGACTTGGTAACAAAATGTCCCCCATAGAGTGGTGAATGTGGTCTTATGCTGATCTTCATGGGCTATCTTGATCTAATTTTAACTAAAAAATCCATCCATTAAGGATATCATCTCGTAGACAGCAGTTGAGTCGACAATCATGTCGATGTTGGGTAGAGAAAAATCATCTTTAGAGTGTGCCTTGTTGATATCATGAAAATTAGTACAAACACGTATGCTTGGGGTATTTTTACTTACTAAACACTATGTTAGAAATCCATTTAGAGTAGTCCAATGGTCTGATAAAATTGGCTCCTAACAACTTTTCCAACTTAGCCTTAACCAAAAGGATGATGCGTGGATGCATCTTTCTCAACTTTCACTTGACTGGTTTAGCATTATGGTGGATAATAAGATGATGCACAACTAAATCTAGATCTAGGCCTGGCATATTAGAATATGCCCATGCAAAGATGTCTATATAATCCTTAAGAATGGATATATCATGTTCACATTCTACTTCGGTAAGGGAAGCTCCAAGATAAACATTTTTTGGATCCTCATGGTTTCCTAAATTCACTTCTATTGTACACTCCATAAGGCATGTGGATCCATCTTCTAGAATCATAGGTAATGCATGGTCATGATCTTATTCTTTGACTATATCTTCTTATTTTTCCTCCCAAAGATCTGGATAATATGAAGAATCAAAATCTACCTTCTTAGGTAATGGCCAATTGGAAAAAACCTCTAGAAACTCAAGAGCAAGATGCTCAAATATTTGATGTTATTATGAAGAGATGATTGTACTAGCTATAGAATTTGGGCTAGATGGACTTTCTACATCTTGAGGGGATGAGCAAACTTTCTTGCCTAGGAGCACGTGAAGCAAGTTTTCACTCAAAGGCTTGTCTTTTTATTTACTTTTTCCCTAATCAACAAGTGCCTCAAAGAGGTTTTCACTTAAATATATTGATGTTTGTTTTTTATTATGACCAAGAAAATATTCTTGCTCTTCAAAGTAGGTATAAGAATTCAATGAAAAGTCAAACCCCTAATTATGATCACTCATGGGTAATGCATCTCATAGGCCCATATATTCTACAATCAATTCTTAATTTTGAAACTCATCGAGGCATATGACC
Source organism: Torreya grandis (assembly GCA_037957365.1). Classification (NCBI taxonomy): domain Eukaryota; kingdom Viridiplantae; phylum Streptophyta; class Pinopsida; order Cupressales; family Taxaceae; genus Torreya; species Torreya grandis. Next base: position 400,850 of record JARHVA010002183.1, read on the forward strand.
AAATTTTGCTGATCCCAATCTATGAGTTTAGGATGGCAAAGGCATAGGTTATAGCAAGGGTTTTCTTCAGGATGAGAAGCACCAATGGTAAGTAAATAATGTCCTAATTTAGGAAGGGAAGCACCACTAGGATGGGTTTTTGCTTCAGGACAAGAATCTTTAATAGGTGTTATGTTTAATATGGCATTTAAATCAAACAAATCTAAATCAACAAGCCCATTAAAAAGGTTATAATGGTATGTTGCATTGCTGTTAAGAGTCTCGTTACTAGTCACTTTAAAAGAGTCACCACCAAATGTTATGAGATCATCCTCTGGTGGTTTAAATCTAAGACCATGATTCCAATTGATAACTCTAGATTATAAGGGCTCTAAAATTCTTTGCACCTATGGGCCAAGGCCCTTCCCTATATAATCAAGATGATCCATTATCCTATTAGGGATAAGATACTATGGATTCTAAAAACAATCCATAAGGCCCCCAGAATATAACCAATCTCCCTCGGTAAAAGCCTTTCAATCTTTCTTTGGTGCAATAATAGGTACAAAAACCACAAGAGGTTTTGGTTGCTTCTTCTTTGGTTGCCAAATCTGATCATGTATATTAGGAGTCTAGGAGGTTTTAGGTTTACCAAATGTTATAGGGGATTTTGGTAATTTTTCAATATAGAAGACATCCTTTAGATGGTAGGTGGAAATGTCTACATATTTAATAATTACCTACTTGGACAGAGCTATAAGAAATAAATTAGCTGAAGTGGAGGCTAGATCACCAGGGTCTATATAATTAGATGGAGATGGATGAGAAATGATGGCTTTGTTCTTCTTTATAATGAATTCATAATTTGGGAAATAGTTATAATTATGAAACTTTGCTTCAAGATGTTTGCAGTATTGGTATGTTTGCTGATCAATGGGAATAATAACCTCGATCCCATCATGGGGAAACTTAAAGCATTGGTGAAGAATAGATGAAACTACCTTTCATGGATCCAAGGATGACCAAGAATTATGTTATAAGGGAACTCAATATCCATAATATGGAATAATGTGTGATGAGAAATATACCCAACCATGACTGAAAACCAAATTATACCAGATGATTCCCTCTCAGTGTTGTCATAAGCCTTGATTGTAATAGTCTCTAGCTAAATGTCCTTGTCCATGTAACCCAATAATCACACCAATTTAAGAGATATCGTGTTTAGCCTTGAACCATTATTTATAAGAACCCACTTGATATTGTGATCTGTAATGATTATCTCAATGTATAGTGGGTTATTATGGTTTAGGCCAAGGGTGGACATGTCCTTTTGATCAAATGTGATTTATCAAAATGAATACAAATCTCCAACTAGGTTCTACAACTGATCAAGGTTTATGTCATTAGGTATAATAACATCTTGTAAAAGTTTTTTGAAGATGGTTCTATGGACACTAGATGTCCACAAGAGTTCTAATATGGAAATTTACACAGGGTTTTTATCTAATTGATCCATTATACTATAAGGCCTTTGAATTATGGATTGAACTAGTTTGGTCTTTATTGGGACAATATTCAGATTTGGAACCATTAGCACAATGTTCTCATTGGGTTTATGTAAATAAGTGGGCAAAAGGCCTTGAATGCTAACTTGTGAGTGTCTAATTGTGATTACACAACCTAGAAGTGACAAGTAGTTTTTATAATTAGAAGAGGGAGGCAAAGGGCCTTCGATGGTGATTCATGGGTGATTAATGGTATTGCCATAATTTTGGGTCAATGAGGAGCCTTTAGAAGAATGGTACTACTATTCAGGATTAGTAACCCATGCAAATGGAGTAGCAATATGATGGTGTGAACTCGATATGATATTACTAGGGGGAGAGGGTGCTGACCCTATAATGATGGGTCTTGTGTTATGAAGAACACGAGATTGGCCATGCAACATCACAATAATAGTGGCAATATGGGTTGCAAAAATGCATCCCACAGTGTTATTTTAGTCATAAGGTACATTATTACAAGCCAAATTTTTAGTGTGGGAATTATGATCTCAATTATGCTCATTATGATTTTGATCTTGTTGTTGGTTTTGATTCTACATTTGTCTTTGATTGTGACCATTTTGATTTTTTCTTGGTGGTGGTGGATCATGTCAAAGAAAGGGGTCTTTGTAGATTCCCATATCTTGATTTATGTCCTAATTAGGGGCTAAATTAATTTCTAGCCCACCATTTTAAATGAAGTCCTCAATAATATGTCATAATTAAATGTAATGATATGCACCATGACTAGAAAAATGATGAAAGGTACACCATTCATTCTCTTTGTACTAGTCTAGTTTTGGTTGATCTTGAGGAAATGGCCTTAATACTGGCCATATAATTAAATTAGATACAATGAGATTTTGTAACACTATTTCAACCAATTCTCCTAGCTTACTAAAGACTAATTTTTTATGAAATGTCCTTCGTAGAGGTTATCTCTACAAAGTAGGTAATGGATTTGAGGGAGTTATTTATACATTTAGAGGAGGCATAGCTTGTACTATTTATACATGTCTTATTTTTGTCACCCCATTTCCAACCATTTTCTTAATTTTTTCAAAGCCTTTAGACTTATCCTACATAACTATTTGAGGATTCAGTGATTTAGTTTGATTAGTCACTTGACCTTTCACAAAGATATTTACAAGGCCCCTAGCAATAAGAGCTTTCTCAATCTGCACTCCTTTGTCAATAATTTCTTCAAATGAGTTAGCACAAGCTAATCATAAATTATGCACAACTTCAAGATGCAAATGTTGTGCAAAGATATCAAGCAACTATTTGTCTAGAAAATTATGTTGAAAGTGACCTACCAATGCTCTCCATCTTTGTAGATATGTAGCAAAACTTTCACCACCATGCTGCTTGGATTTAAATAAGTCAACAATGGTTAATTCATGTTCTATGCTATATGAGAAATGGTTAACAAACTTTTATAATAAGTCATTCCAATCCACAACTAATCCCTTGTGTAGTTTAAGTATCCAATTAAGATCTTGTCCCATAAAATTTCATAGAAATAGTCATAGTAAGTACTCGCTACTATAAGCAACCTCTTGACATGAGATGAAGAATGCTTGTATGTGTTCACATAGATCTCCTTTCCCTTTGTATTTTTAAAATTTGGGTGCCTCAAAATGAGGTGGAAAGGGATTTTGGAGAATAGATAAGTCAAATGGATATGGGCATATCTCATCAAATTTGTACTTTTTGACTCTATTATTTGTCTCCAATCTTTGGACAGTTCCTTCATAGAATTCCATTATTGCATGTTTGGTGTACTTGTGGATTGGATAATATTTTTTTAGGGTGAAATGTGCCCCTAGTTTTATTTTTGTTGGGGTGGAATGTGCCCCTAATTTCGTTGTTGTTGGGGTGGAATATGCCCCTGATTTTGCTGCTATTGGGGTGGAATGTGCCCCTAATTTTATTACTATTGGGTGGAATGTGCCCCTAATTTTGTATGGATATATAGGGAGCATATACTTTTTAATTCATGATTTGGTTCTGATTTGTTACTTGTGTTGAGATCATAGGTCATTGATTCTTGGATTGTAAAACATTCCCTAAATTTGGCTATTTTACACTTTGTTGATTTTGGAAATTTCTATGTTTATTTACCAATCTTTGGGTTGGTTGAAAAGAAATAGCCAAATTGTCTTGAGGGATTTCCTCAATTCAAACTGAATGTTTGGGTTTCTAAGTTTGTAAAGTAACAAGAGGTTCTTGATGATTAAAGAATGTATGTTCTGTATCAAATGGAAAATCTTATAAGGTCTCTTGTGACTTTAACTATTCATTTAGATTATCTTGATCTACTATCATAATGTTTTCATCCAATACTTGTTGCATACTTTCCACCATATCTTCATGTTCTTTCAAATAATTATTGTGAATTAAAGTGGTAACTAAAGAGTCAGTTAAGTCTACAACAAGTTGATCTACATATCATTGAATTATTATCTTGATCTTAGCTAGAAGATCTAGATTTGTGGGTTTTGAATCTATTTGTATTTCCTTTCATTTATTAGAGGAATAAGGTATGTCTATCTATGTAAAATTTGGCTCTTGTTATCATTGTTCTCCTTTTCTAACTAAGGTATGCAACTATTCTATAGAAAATTTAGAAGGTAGTCTAGCACCTGATTCTATCAATCGAAGAAAGGCTTCATCTTGACCTTCTTGGGGTTGATATTCATTGTAATCATCTTCAAATCATACTATTGTAGGGATATCATAAAAAATAATGGGGTTATCTTGACCATCATAAAATTTCTCATCCTCATAACTAAGGCCATAAGAGGCCCCACTATGAGTGAACCTTTGAGTCATGTCTAAAAAGATTTGTTTTGTGTGTTTGACTAACTTTGGACCAATGTTCAACAACCAATCAAAGTATGCTTCATCTATTTTTTAAACAAATAATCAAGGTACCAATGAGACTATAAAGGAGGGTGGTTTGAAACCATGCACAATTTTTAGAATATTTAGTTCATGAGTTTACTCAACCTTTGGTAAAGTTGAAATCATATAGATCAGAAGAGAGTAAGGTAACTTAAAGACCCAAGGTAAAAACTAGTACACCAAAGCCTATATCTTTATGACACACCCACACTAAAAAAGCTAGCTTCAACCTTGAAAAGTTAAACCTAGAAGTTTAGAGGAAAGCTCTTTGGATTATGAAGAAGAAAAAATTAACTAAGAATCTCAACATGTAAAAACATATGTGAATCACTAAGTATAAAGCTAGGACCAAATAGGTAGCACAACATCACCACATGATTCTAATAGGATAAAATATTTTCTAAGACCCAAAGCATGAGTGATATGTAAGATGAATTAATTCCACTAAGATGATAATGTGATTTTGATTCTTAATAAATGACCTTCAATCCAAATAGAAAATCGAACCCAAGTTAAAACAAGCCTATTGCACAAATGGTGAACCCACTTTGACACACCAACCCTTAGAACTCAGAAAGTTTCAATTTTAAATGTTGATTATAAATGAAGGATTTAAACAAATTGGGTAAATGATCTAGACTTAATTGGGTAGCATGACTATGCCAAAGTGGATGACATGACACAAAGTTTTTGATAACAAATTGAATAAGAAAAAGATGATTTTTCCATTTGGACAACATAATGCCTCCCTTGCTCAATAAAATTAAGGACAATTTGTTTTGGTTAAGTTCATTGAGTTAACAATTAGTTTTAGACATAAATCAAGACCAAGTAAGCTAATGACAAAAAACAAATGTCTTAAGTCTAAACTGACAAGGTATAGTAAAGTGGGGTCTACTAAACTAGCAAGGTTTTGATCATTCTAGGGGAATCAATTACACAATGACTTTCACGTCAAATAATGCAAAATACAAGCACAAAAATTGGGTGACCATGGCATTGGCCAATTGTAAAAAGGTTTAGTCCTTTTTAAAACCACTACATCTTGCTGTTCACTTAGTGTAGTACAATGTCCAAATGTAGATACGTCTTATGTGTAACTCCTAAGGAGTCAAATGAACTCAATGCTGGGAGGTGAAACCCTAGGTCAAAGCTTCCCTAAATAACTCACATGAGGTAATGACATGCCCCTCACAAGCCAAGTTTACATGAAAATAAAGAAAGCATAAAATAGAAATACTTTAGGGTTATTTTCAAGGTCACCCAAACTTTGACGAGTTTTTGGGGAGTGCTTTAGATGATTTTCTTTCTAAGCCTTGGAATAGGCTATTTGTAATAGAAATGGTGCTTTTTATTCCAAGGGTTCCTTATAGGGGACAAATGGAAGATTATACATGCAACATTTCTCTTTTCTCCAAACAAAATCTAACTAAAAAACTATTACAAACAAAAATTGATAAGTGAGTTCAATTTTATACTCAAATGAAAAGTTTGGTGGTGTTCATTTGACCCCTTGGTCTTAGTTGAAAACTTTGAAAAAATTCACCAAAACATCTAAATTCCTTGTTAAACACCCAAAACAAAGTTATTAATTCATTCTAATCATGCAAAAGGTGATTTAAACATGTTTTTATCAAAGCAAAAGCTTGTTCCTATAGCAAAAATGTCAACATGTCCTTTAGCTTTGAAGCTCTTTTTAGCTTGAAATAATGAACTTTGAAGAAGTAGCTCTCGGGTTTATGTTTTTTGAAAAACATAGTGACCGACATCAGTTATTACAATTGATGATAGTTTTCTAACTAGGACCCAATCGATGTCAGTTCTAATGACTGGCATCGGTTAAGTAAGTAACTAATGTCGATATTTTTGTTGACATCGGTTACTATGTAAAAACCTTGGCAATCAAAAATTGAAAAATAAAGTTATAAAATAAAATTTCAAGAGTTTTAAAGGCTCAAATAAATATTTTAGAGTTGTAAAATGATTTCCTTCATGTGTAGAGGATGCATCTTACCCCATTGGGCATGCCAAGATGTAGAGAGGATTACAAAGCAAGTTAGTTAAGCATTAGTCCATAAATAATGAAACATGAATAAATAAATAAATAACTAACCAAGCCTATCTATTCCTATGGTAATTACAAAGGATATCAAGAAACAAATGAAAGAAAGCAAAACCATATTACCTTCCCAAATGGATTCACCATACCCATGTGGCTCAAAAACATGTTCTCCCTTAATCAAACATCCTTGTCTTTGTCAACAATGGTGGTAAGCTCCTCCAATGCCTCAAGAACACTCCATGAAAGCTAGGCTCTTGATGTAAATCACTAAACTAGCCTATCAATGAAGCTTTGTGGAAATAATTTAGCATTATAACTTTGTAATATTCAAGTCTTGAAGATATTTGAACATAATAACCTTGCACCAAAATAGCTTAGAAATGATGTTCATGGCCTTTATATTTATAAATTTTTGAGATTGGTCGGGATTAACCTAAACCATCAATCTTGAGATGAAGATGTGTGGTTGAGGATAATCCTAATATTTGGAATTAAATCCATAATTATGTTCATCATGACCTTGGAAGAAGGGGCATTGAAGAGGCATGGGTGACCCATAATCCTGATATTTGTGGCATTTATGGCCTAGGGATGTCTTCCCAAGAAATGATGTCACTCGATGATGTAGATAATGGGAATCAATTTTCAAAAATAAATATTCAACAACCCTCATGAAAAATCTACTTAAGCTCTTGATTTGGATTAATTAGCCTTAAAAAAGGTTAATCAACATTTGTGAAATTATTTTAAAATTGGTCCTCAATTAATCAAAATGGTCAAAAAGTCATATTACTAGGTTGTATTTTGATTGGAGAGGAATTAGAAGGTGATGTTAGATGTGCTGGAGCTTTATTCCCATTTAGGATGTTTCCAACACCAAATAACAAAGGTACATGATGTGTACCAGTTAATTTAAAATAAATGAGTGATCTAGAGCACTAAATGGTGAAATGGTCATTTTGACTCGAAATGATCTAATCAAAGTTAGCTAGCCTATAAAATGCATTTACCTATTTAGGGATACTTTGACCTAAACTGGCACTTGTAAGTGATAAGTTTGAACCATTTAGGATGTTTTATGGGTTTTGACCTAAAATGTGCATTTGAGTACAATTCAAGTAATATTAACAATTTTAACATAAATGGTGTTAGGAATTATATGTATACATTAAGTATATCCAAGAGATGAAGCTAAAAACTCAATGACATTAGTTCTAATAGATTCATCATCCACCTCAAGTTTAACCTTTTTTATTATGTGAGTGACTACAGGTTGAGATGAAGGACTACTAATGCACTTTTTGATGGAAGATGAAATGATGTCAAGAGTAAATTAAATAGTATTAGTAACAATAATAATGATGGTGTTATAAATATTAGGATGAATTTTTGGGAAGAATTTAGAATGATGAAACACATAATCTGCATTGTGCATTTCTTGAGAAGAGACACTTGACTTCTGAATAGATGGGATTGTCAACTAGCTCATCTCTAGACCTAAGGGAAAATATTACATCATATATAAAGTGTATGGAAACATAGGTTTCATGATGAAAAGGATGAGAAAATGCACTAGCAACCTATGACCCTAAAAAGACTTGTCTTGATGACTACCTTAGGAAGGAGTTATATTATTTTTATACATATTTATCCTACCCCATAAATTTCTATCCACACATTTTGAACCTTGAATCCAACCCAACATTGATATATATTGAAAAAAATCAATAGAAGTACTTATAATACTTTAAATCTCTCAATGTAGCATATAATTATGGGAAAAATAAGTCACTATTCATTACAAAACTGAAATCATGTATGTAGTACAATAAAAATATAATCATCAATTTACCCATGATTACAAACCAATATTAAATTCATCTGATACTTTTCAAAGATACAAGCTCTCATGACCTCTTTTTTGTTCACTATTTTTATTTACCTATTCTCTTCAATTTCATCCATAAATTTGAAACTTAAGTAATAAAATTAATTTTGAGAATACAAATGAAAAAAAATTCCGTACTAAGAATACATAAACCTCTAAGTTTTTAAAATTGAATCATGTAAAACAAATACACCCCTTTTTATTTGTGTATTTTTTTATAAACCCTAGTATCTCAATTTTACCATTCTATGGATTTTGAGTTCAATATGAAATGAGTTCTCAAAATATAGACCTTCAAGAAATAGTCATCAATAAAAAAGAATTGACTTAAACATATAAAATCACACTTCACTAAATGAAAATGATTGAATTTTTTTTACTTTGCAGCGTATCATACCATTCACACTAGGATTAATGCAGATTATTTTAGAAAATAAAATCAAACTCAAAATATAGGTAACAAAGAGATATTTATTTATTTTATCATATTTCTTTCAATGATTTGAGACATGAAAAATGCATTTAGCCATATAAAACTCATGATAAATTTGAACCATCTCAATTATCAACCTATATTTTATCCATCTCTATGATTGTGAAAATAAAATATGTTCACAACCATAATCTAAAATCAAGTATGCAAACTTGGTTTTCAAAGGCAAGCTGTAACCCTATAAATCTTTTCAAATTTTGAAAACAAAACTCATCACTTATTTCTTCCAAACTTCCTTATATGCATGATATCATTTGAGCAAAGAATCTAATATAATACAAATTATGAGACTAAACTAAACAAGGAAGACTAGTTGTTTATTTATATAAACATTTAAAACCAAACCAAACCAATAGAAATAATCAATGTTTCATTTTCAAGCTATTGGGAAAGATTTAAAACTAGCAAAAAGTCTGTAACATACCATCTCTTCTATTTCAACAAACTATCATCTCAGGTTATCTCTAAAATTAACTGTATGTAACTAATCAAATTAGAAAAATAAAAAGAAAACCAAGTATTCAAAAAATATTAACATTATATCCTACTTATATTTCAAAAGGGCTTTTTTAGTTCATAACAAAAACTACTACAAACTAAATGGATTCTAAATCTCACATGAAACTATAAAAACTATGAAAGTGGTCTCAAAATAAGTTACACTAATGTATTAAATAAAATGAAACTCTTCAAAATAAACAACTGTCTGCCTACTCATGCAAAAAGGCCAAAACTCAAATTTATCGACAAAAATACATAGCGAAAGGACTTTAGGCTATATCAACATTTATTATTAGGAAAAAAATAGACTATCATTTTAAGATCATAAATTTTTAAAATAACTAAAAAGTGTCTTTCCTAGAAATAAAATTGGTAGCCTCTCTTATCAAACCAATACAAATCTTTTGAAATGAGCTTCAGACTTATATTACACAAAGTGAACCCAAAAATGAAAACAAGAAAAACATTTTACATATGACATTCCTTGTAGTATCATTGAAATATTCACTATAAAGATTCATTACATGCAAAGGAAAATGGCATGCATAATAACTAGACACATTTCTCAAGGAGCACAAACATTTATTTGACAAGTGAATAGACTAAAATAAATAAGCTCAAAGATCATACCTATCAATGAATCCTAGTAATCCTTTATACTAAAATTTATGATCCTTAACCCTAATAGTCTTATTGTACCTCATAAATCCAAAATTTTAGAGTTCATGTTCCACTTAGAGCTTGGTTTCCAAATGATATATAAAAGCAACTACCTTTCTTAAGTTCAGATTCCCTCCCAATGCTCTACTTTGAATTATTACAACTTTATGTGTCCTCCAAATTTGGTAGGTTAGACAAGGTTTGATAAAATATAAATAACTAACCGTTTTTAAAACTTGTAGTTAGTGACATACTTACCAATTAGTGATCAATTTTGAAAACCACCAAATTCATTCTACATAATAAAGTTTTGAATTCTCTATTCTTTGTATCATATCACGTATCCATTTCTAGGACTAGCTCTAGACACTACATTAAATTTGGAAAGGTAACTACTTGAAGTAGTCCACTATCATAAATGCTCTAATAATAATCTATTTTATATGCTACATTTATTATTTACCAAAATACTACAATATATATGATCCCAAAGTTTTTGTCTATACCTTATTCTATCAAGGACCTAAAGTTGACATCCAATGCCATTCAACTGCCTATGTGGAGAACAAGATGCTTGAGTTGATATTTGATGAAATCCTCATGTTTGGATGAAGAACCTACACTATAATGCCCTTGATGAAGATGAAATTATGAAAGTGTTTAGTCAAAAATTTTGTTTTTTGAAAATATTTAAATGGGGTTTTTAGAGTTTGAGGGGTTTGACTACAAAGGTATCATACTCTATGGGTATTATCAGTATTAGTTATGGGTTTTTCAAGTTATGCCTACATAAGTATCAGGCTCTAGGAGTATTTTCAACACTAGTTGTGGGTTTCACAAGTTTTGTCTTCATAGGCACTAGGATCTAAGGGTGTTTCTAGCATAGGTTTCAAGTTCCATGAGTTATGTATACATAGGTATAGGACTTTGGGTGTGTTATCAACATAGGTTGCAGGTTCAATGATTTAAGCCTACATAGGTATCAAAATCTATGGGTGTTGTCAACACACCTCTCAAGTTTTGAGGGTTATGTTAGCAAGCCTTAAGAGATTTGAGGGTTGTTTTTTCACACCTATTGGGGTTTGATAGGGTTTTTGACAAAAGAACCAATATTGGCTAGGTCTGCCTACACTAATTGTGATATTTAGTATGGTATTTTGTAATTTTTAAATTTGACAAGGAAAAACATAAAGAATTAAGGAGTTTTCAATATTTTTGCATTTTAGATAAATCTTGACTTTATGAAGATGAATTTTCTCAAAAATAAGAATTTTGACTTTTCTTGACCATTTATGGTTGAAAGACTTAACATTTTATCCTTTTGACCATTGTTCAAAAATTGGTACAACAAATACACAACATACCTTATATGATTCCTCATGGACTTATTTTCTATCCAAATTCAAAATATGAAGAATTCAATAGTGATATCAAATCCTTTATTCTCTTTGACCCTCAAAACATCACCCAATCTCATATGTGAGAAGAATATTCATACCCCATACCTATTATGTTGAAACAAAAATTATTGATATATTCTCAACACCCCCAATTTTATGACTCAAAAGTCCTAAATTAGGGCTAACCAAAATATTCTTCTCAAATGCATATCCATCCATAATATTACTCTAAAAATTACTTATTAACTCACCATTTGGAAGCTCGAAGGATAGTGCAGATCTCAATATGTGACCCAAGCCTTGTCTATTAGGCTATGGATTCATTGTCTACAATAATTTGAAAATTTTTACTATTATTTTCATTAAAACACCTCAAATTTCATGTAGGAGTGCAATTAGGGGTATTGTCATGAAATGTAAAATTTCATGACAATAACTAGATTTGATTTTGGGATCAAATTTTCCAAGGGAATGTAGGAGAACTCTATAATATCAGATGTCTATTACTTTATTACCACATATTCTTGAAAACTTTTGTGTATCTAACATTTTTACAACCTAATCTAACCAACTTATAGTACTTTTCCTATCTCAATCGTATGAAAAATGAACATGTGTTAATGGGTTAGATCCCCTATTTTGAAAATTTACATGTTCTAATTTAACCAACTATCAACCACTTCAGCTATCATAATCATATGAAAAATGAACATGTGTTTTTAAGTTAGATCCCTTGTTCTAAAATTTCTACATGTTTACCATTTGTTCACTTGAAAAAATAAATGAAAAACCTTTCCATTATGTTGATTGAGAAAAAAAACATTGATATCACAATTTTCATGACTACAAAACCTATATTATGAATACATTATCAAATTTTTAGGTCTTGGAGACCCTCTTGGATAAAATTCTTTGAAGGATTTATTCTACATGTAATTTTAAAATTGAAAAAAACTTTATAATATATAATCAACATGGGGTCAGATAGGTTCAACTCATTTGATTCAAATCAGGTATTCAAACAAATATGGATGCAAATATTAAATTATCAAATAATGATTATATATCTCCTTGAAATGTGGTCACTTCATCCACTCTAAAACAAAGGCTATTTTGACATATTTAAAAATAATGTGATTATCTGTTGAGAATTTCAAGGCAACAAACATAGCTAAAATAATGTGTAGCGAAAATGATCAAAGCATAGAGAGGAAAAAACAACAAACAACTTGATACATTTATTAAAAAATAACACACACACAGATAGGAAAAGGAAACAATAAAAAATAGTGAAAGTAAAACTATTTATAGGGAACAAAGTAAAATATGAAAGACTATACAAAACCATTAACTAGATGGGGGACATACATGTAATTTCAAAATAATGGGTTTGACTTATGAGGCTTAAACATATTCAATAACAGTAACTAAGTAATTAGGAAGAGGATGAACTTATGATCCCCAGGCATACTCAAATAGTCATGAATAGATAGATCAATTGGTATCTTCAAGTTTTGGAATGAAATCATTATGAACTTTCCAATCTTATATGAGCATTCTTGAGCATTACTAAACATATTCAATGTCTTCTTGAATGAATTCAGATGTATTTATTATAGATACAAGATTTGAATTAGAGAGAAGTGTGTTGCATGTTCTTTATAAGATGGAAAAAAATAAGAATATATTTCATAATGAATTGAATACATACATTATTTTACAAATTACTTCTTATAAAAGAGATGAATCATCATTGAACAAATCACCATTATCATCTTCATCAACTTCTTTTGCCTCAAAGTTTCCATTTCACTTGAAATGAAAATTGGGAACCTATTTTTTTGCTCTACCTTCACATCTTCTTTGTTTTTGACCTTGGCATGACTATGATTTTCAAGTTGTGTAGGATTGACTACTTTTGATTCAAATCTTTTAGATAAATATTCTATAGTGGGATATGAAAAGGAAGTTGTAGGAGAATCTTCACTTATGATTATTGAATCTTCCACTCTAATAAAAGAAGGGTGTTTTGCTTTACTAAAAACTCATTCCATACTATCCTCTCCTTCAAAAAGTGGAACATCACACTCTACATTATTTCTCCTTTTTATTTGTGGTTGAATCATTTTTTCCTCAAATAGCTCATTTTCTCCCAGGACTATGAGGTTTGATTAATCTTGATAAATAGGTACATAATTATCTTATTTGCTAAGGGGAAAGCCAAAATTTTCATCTATTCTTTGATCAATCATTAGTTCTTCCAACTATTAACCTTATTCCATTATTGTGAAACTTAAACAATCATATGCGATAAGAAGCACATTCTATTTTCCTATGTTGGAGTTCCAACATGTTTGATCAAGAATTTTCCTTTAGAATATCTCTTTTGAATGGTTAGGACTCTTGACTATATTAGGTTTAATTACTTATTCATAATTTCCAACAATTATAGTACATTTAAAAACTTCCTTATTTAACATTCTAAATAAAATCATGTCACCTTCAATCTTGATATCTTCTTATTGTGTAGCTTCCAAATCATTTACCTTGTTCCTTATCAAGATGAATTTGATATCTAGGTGTATATAACCAATGAAGACATAGATTTTATTTATGGGACTTCATTTATCTACCAGAGGAATCAGTCTCAACAATTTGTTGAAGTGTGATACAAAATCTCATATTATCATCATACTTATTTTGAATTTGGAATTAATATAAAAGTAATACACACATGTCTATAATTTATTTGAATATGTTTAGTAACTTGTTCTTCAAGGAATCATAATTCACAATGCATCCATATTATAGGTGCAAAAATCACTTAGGGGCAAGTCCAATGAAATTTTAAATAAAAAGACTCACAATGACATCCTCATTCATAACTCTAAAGATGATATAGGACACTATGAAGTCTAAGATATGTTTATCTGCATCTTGACCATTTTCACTAGAAAAATTTAGAAATATCTCCCTTGAGCAAGAAGGTAACTCATTTTTACTAAGCTAAAGCCAATGGTCGAAAATGTTTCCCCCATGGGACATAAGGAGCATTGGGGTTGGAATGAACTAATGTCATTTTTTCAATCAAAAATATGTATGCACTATGTATTATATCTCAATGGAGTCACCAACCTTTATTCAAAGGGAGGTTGCTTGAAATATCTAAAAATTGTGCGTGTAAAGCACCTTGATCCCTAGTGGAGTCTCCAAAAAATATTGATTGAAAAAAATGTTGGGGGGACAAATGTGGAATTTCATTCAATAGTGTTGGGATAGAGTTCCTTCGTCAATAAAAAACATGGGGACAAATTCCCTCTCTTATTAATAAGTAGATATACCTTTATTGAAAACCAAAAATGGAAAGTAGGAAAAGATCTATTTACAACAAAACTATTTTATGTGGGGGTTTCATACTTTTAACCAAAAAGTACATAAAGGAGATAGAAATGAAATGAAGGGAATGCTAGAAAGAATGGGAAATGAGAAGGAAAGGAGAAGTGAAGAATGTGATTATTCTATCTATTTAAACATATAAGTTGTTATGATAAGCCTAAAAAATATGAAGGAAAACCTTAGGTAGTTAAACATAGAGACTCATTAGAATATCCCAAGATTTAATATTTTAACACGGGATAGCTTTATCATATAAATGGGATGGGAAATACATACACTAAACATATGAATAAGGTACATACACCAAGGAGGTTAGGTAAATTTACAAATAATGATATTCAACAACCTTGTATTTCCAAATAAAAATAAACATAAAATCATATTGTTAATCCCACCAAGGATTCACAAAAAAAAGCATTCCTAATACAGATTCAATATAGCTTCTACACTAAAAATCCTACATTCATTGACTATCTAACAATATAATTTTAATAAATATAAATAACAAGAATCATAATATATTGACATACTCATGCATATCATTCACTAGAATTATTCATGATTTAAAGTCCTATAAATTACTTATGTATTGATTCTTCATGGGATTGTACATATAGAATTATTCATTCCATATTGACAAAAGTAATCATAATATCAAAAATATAACTGAAAAAATATAATTTGAACTCAATAGAAGCTCCCTTAAAAATTAACTCCAAACTCATGTTTATAGATTACAATGGGTGGTTACATCGTTTAACCACCTTTTATACATTTTTAGGAGATTGAAAAATCATGTTAGTGAAAATGCACAAATTAAAAGTTGCAAAAAAGTGTTGAGTAATTTTCACAACTTGTAAAAGTGCAATGACCAATTTGCATGACTTACAAAAGTGCATTGTTGTTTTTGTACGACTCAATGCTTGAAAAAGTACATTAACATATTTGCACAAATTTAAAAAGTTTAATGACCAATTGTCATGAATTAAAAAAGTGAGTTGTGTTTTTTTCTCAACTTGAAAAAGTACAATGGATAATTTGCATAACTTGCAAAAGTGACTTGATAGTTTTTCCAAACTTGAAAACTAAAAAATTCACCTTATTTCTAAAACTATGATTTTCTCTTTGATTTTAGAAGTTCAAGATGATATTTTCTCATCATGTGTCATTAATGAAAAATGTTATTCATAAAATTACCTTTCCAATGCATTTAATGCAAGTAAAAATAGAGTTTAGATGAAAATGTTATGTCTTGAGGGAGATTGGACCATTTTTTGATAATTTTTACTTGTCAGGGTGGCAGATTATGACCCGTCTACTTATAGGAGTGTTAGATTATAACCACTCTACTAGTAGTGATGTAATTCTCCCTCTGTATTTTATCAAGTCAAGATTAATTTTATATATCACATGTTTATAATCAAAATTCATCTCTCAAATTTAGTCTATGCATTAGGACAAAAATTAGGACCTTTTTGAGAAGTTGAATTTGCCTTAAATTTTCAATTTGGTGCTAATAAGGTCAAATGGATTTTTGAATTCTCTCTTCTCTACATCATAGTACTTATCCATTGTCAATACTAGTTATAGACACACCATTGAATTTATAAAGGTAACTACTTGAAGTAGTCCACTATCATGACTGCTTTGACCATAGTTTATTTTATGCACTACATTGATTCTTTACTAGAAAAATGCAAGATTACTGCACTGCACTGCCTTCTTCTTTCAAGGGACCCAAAGTTTACATCTGATGCAATCCAAATACCTATGTGGAGAATAATATGCTTTAGTTTATATTTGATGAAATCCTCATGTTTATAATAATAACCTACACTGCACTACCCCTAATGAAGATGAAAATTTGAAATTTTTTAGTCAAAAAGTTTATTTAAAAAAAAATTGAAAGTGGGTTGTCAAAGTCCGAGAGGGTTACCTCTAGGGGTATCATAATTTGGGGGTATTGTCAGCACCAATTTTAGGTTTTGTGAGTTGTGTCTACATAGGTATCAGACTTTGGGGGTATTGTCAGCACTAGTTGCAGGTTTCATGAGTTATGCCTACAAAAGTATCAGATTCTAGGGTGTTGTCAACATAGGTTGAAAGTTTTATGAGTTATGTCTGCATAGGTATCCAACTTTGGGGGTGTTATCAACATAGGTTACAAGGTCTATGATTTGTGTTGTGGACATAGGATTGCAATAAGGGGAGATTAGTATCATGTTAGTGAATGAAATAAAAATCAAATAAAACACACTAAATGCTAACACCTTAAGCCTATCTCAAAAGGGGAGCTTAGTGAAGAAAAAAATGAAAACCACAACTAAAAATTAAGGAAAAAAATAATCCTTCACCTTCATTAGATGCTCCAAATGCTTGTTGTAGTGGCTTACTCAGCTTGTTCTCATGACGTCTTCATCAAAGGAGGCTTGGCTATCTCCTCTTCTCCTAGGAACCTTGTGGCTTTGGCTTGGGATCAATTTAGCATGGTAACACTAATTGTAATAGATTTTGGAATCATTTGTGCATTATAACTTTGTATTATCAAGACTTTTAAATTCATGTGGCAAGGCCTCCTATTTATAGATTTTTGAGATTACTCAGAATCAGCCTAAACCATCCATATTGAGATGAAGATGTGTGGTTGAGGATTAATTCAATAATTGAATCTATAATTATACTCATCATGTCATTTGAAAAAGGGGCATTGAAGAGGCATGGAGGGTCATTATCAAACATGGGAGACCCATAATCCTAATATTTGTGGCATTTATGGCCTAGGGATGTCTTCCCAAGAAAATGAGGTCATCTGATGATGTAAATATTTAATATTCATTTCCAAAAATAAGTATTCAAAAAGTTTATATGGAATTATTAATTAGTCTCTAATTTGGTTTAATTATCTATTAAGCATGATTAAGCACTTTGTGCACAAATTACTTAAATTGATCAGAATGCCTTGTTATTGGTCCAAAATTTGACTGGATTAGAATTAGAAATCAATGTCAGATGAGCTGGATCCATTATCCCATTTAGGATATTACCAACACAAAATAACAAAGACACGCATCTCATGCAAGAGATTTGATAGGAAAGAGCAATCCAGAGCACCCAAGTGTAAAATTGGCATTTTGACTTGAAATGATTTTATCAAAGTTAGCTGGCCCATAAACTGCATTACCCCATTAGGGATACTCTAGCTAAAATTGACACTTGAATATGTCAGATTCAAAGCTTTTAATGCATTTTAGTATTTTTAGGCCAAATTGTGCATTTTGGTGGAAATTAGTCAAAAGCCTGGTTAGAGGTTATTGGTGGCCAAATTTAGGTGTCTAGAGTTTGCCCTTATTTTGGAAGATGTTGTAAGTTATAAGAACATTAACATATTCTCAAAGAATGAAAAGGTCCTAGATGTCTACAACTAAAACAATGATAAACTAACTATATGATGCCCCCTCGAGGGAATAGTTGGCACAAGTAGGTCATAAAATGGTCCCTTGAAAAGAAAGAAGCAAAATGAGGAAACCAAAGAAAGGAAAGATGATGGGGTGAAAACACAATGATATTGAAAAATTAGTCAAAATAACTAAGAATGCAAGTGAGATGATGCACAATGGTTTGCCCAAAGGCAGTTATAATCATTGATAAGATGGAGCTACCCCAATTGGGATAAACAAATAAGATAATAACATACCCTTGTATGGGTGAAAAACATAAAGTGGGGACAACACAATGATTTTCCCAAAGGTGGTTATAAGCATTGAGAAATGTAGGTGGGATGGTGTGCAATGATTTGCCCATAGGTAGTTATAGTCATTAGACATTGATTAAGGAAAACATGTTAAAATTTGTTGAGGATGATGATAACTTAACATAGAGGGTAATGATGAATTGGAAAAACCTAATAATAGGGAGATGTTCATATGAACTAATAAAGGTTGAAATTATTTCATGGTTAATTACTCTATTTGGGATATGATTGGGATTGAATCAAGATGTCGATGCTGAAGAGATGTTGATGTCACCATTGCTAAATAAACTTCTTGAAGCTAAGGTTTTTTGTATCACATGTTGGTAGGTATCATGGTATAAGATCATGAGGACTTGGCCAAAATATGCATAAGGACTGACTCCTGAAATATAATACTCAAATAGAAAATAATGCACCAATGATAAAAACCATGATAATAGTGTAAACATATGAATATGGATAGATTTGAGTATAATTGTGGGTAAGGAATAACCCAATGAACACACATAAATCAAATAAAGGAAATAGTGCTAAAAACAAACAAATAGGCAAACAAACTAACATAAATAAGTAGAGACAAACAAACAAATAATGCAAACAATATAACAGAAATCATACAAACATTGCCCCTAGAAAATAGGTGACAACTTAACAAATAAACAAAATGGGGGAATAGAAGAAATGGAAGGGGGTGGCCAAGCTATCTCCATATACACTAGGCAAGTGGATGGTGCTTTCATAGTTCCATGGATATAATATCCAATAAAAACTTTAGGCCAAATGTAGTTCTCCCAGGGGATGGGAAGAAAATGATAACCGAGGAAAACAAACAGAGTGGATGTGATAGAAGAAGAGGAATGATCTTTCAAACAATCAAGTGCATGAGAGAAAAGGCCAAAAATTATGGGGAAACTAAGTGATAAGTGATTTGCTTGAAACTTAGTAAGGGTTCCTATAATCCTTAAGGCAAATAAGTGGTCAATGTTTTTTGTTTTTTTCTAATGATTTTATAAATGTTTTTGGAATTTTTGAAGTATCTCAACATGATCAAGAATGATGAGACACTAAACGGCTCAAGATTACAAAATGGTGAGAGCATTCAAGCTTAGGTTGCTCACAAAATGGTGAGAGCATTCAAACATAGGTTGCTCACAAAATGGCAAGAGCATGGCTTAGGTTGCTTGAAAAATGGTGAGAGCATGGTAGAAAGGGTGATTGAATTGACCTCAACAAGTATTGATCACTACCTACATAGTCCTAGAGTAGGACCTCAAGTCACTATAATTTCACACACATAAAAGGTGAGGGAAAACCAACTAGGTCGCAACAAGTTCTCGAATCCAAAAAATGGCTAGTCAAATAAAAATAATGATGGCAAGGTGATGCAATAATGCATGGAAAATAAATGTTGCCCCTAGTTTTCCCATAGGAAGTTATAACTAGATACAATGTCATTGGTCAATGATACTAATTTTTCCATAGGCAGTTATAATTAGTAGCAAGACTGGTAAAACACTGATTTGCCCATAGGCAGTTATAATCAAGATCACATAAACAAGCTTGATACAAGATGGAAATAAAAGATATCTTACTAGATCAGCTGTTACACTACTTTCATAGACTGTCATTGTAAACATGGATTAGTTTGATTATTGAAACTTGATCATAATCCTCTCACAAAAGGTGAGAGAACAACCAAATGAACCAAGATCAAAATAGTATTGGGCAGGATGACTAAAAATAGGCTTTGGTCTATATATGAATGAAATGATAGGATGTATAAAATGGTAAAAGGGTTTGCTCTTATGTGATATGGTGAATAGCAAGAATATGCAACAATGGTAAATAGATATGTAATAATGGTAATGTCATGATAGTGTGAAATGGTATGGTACATGTTTTTGGCCTAGGTGTGGTAAATGACATATGATTCTATTTTTATTATTGAGATGGAGTTGCACGTCCTAATCAACAAATGATACAAATAGAATACTAGATCATGTTAATTACTATCCCACACCTCATCAAAATAACTGCTCCATTAAGAACTACTTATAAAATTTGATTTTGAGAATGTTGTTGTGATCTTCATTGGTCATTGATTTTAATTCCTTCAAACATCGAGACAAGGTATCTTTGTAGCCTCTACAAAGGAAAGTGTGACCATGGATTGTAAATAGGGATAAATAATGGATGATAGGTTTGTTTGTGAAATGGAATGGTAGATGATAATGGAATATGGAATGGTTGGGAAACAAATGAGGATCAGGACTTTCAATCACACATAATGTTGTTGATGCTAGATTCAACATAACTTTGGTTGTGGTGGGGTCAAAAACTTGTTCTTTTGATAGGACCACCAGATTTTTTTTAGTTTGATCTTGAGAGTAGTTACCATCTGATTACGCTATAGATTGGAAGCTATTTTGATTTGATCTTCATCAAGTAGTGAAAAACTTTTCTTCTCAATTATTGGTGTCTCAATGAGGTTTTCACCAATGAAGTTGTCTTGATTGTCTCGTAGTGCCTCGAAGAAGCTTTCACAAAGGAATGTTGACTTTTGACTTTGATTATCTTTTAGCACTTCTAAAAAAGTTTCACTAGAAGATGTTGAGTTGGAACTTTGATTGTATCCTACCACCTCTAAAAAGGTTTCACTAAGAGAGTGTTCTTCTATTATATGAATGTGGTCTTGGCCTCCTTACTCTTCTTCAACTGCTATGTCACCATGGATGTAGTTCAATAAAGTGTGACTCTGTCGATCCAAATCGACAATTGTGGGAGATGGAATGCCAATGATATGGATATTTTGGTTGATGGTAATGGCCTATGGAATGGTAATGGAATGGGGAAAGGCTACACAATCCTCGTAGAAGATATTAGGATAAATTATGTTAAAGCTAAAGTACACATCCTCAAAAACTATAGAAGGATCATAAATGTGTTCAAATTAATCTACAAGGCATGAGTAACTAACATTATAACAACCAAAAACATATTCTTCTTCTAAATTTGATTTTAACTCAAGGGACTCTAAATATGATGTTGATTCAGATTCTAATGGTAAATGTAATGTCAATTCAAGAATAAGACTTGACTCTAAATATGATTTTTCATCTGATGGGTACTCTATTACAATGATGTCTTTTTGAATATTTGGTTTTTGATAAGTAATGGCCTATGATGGCATAATGGGCTCCATAAACACTAATTTGTCAAAGTGGGACTCCTCTAGGATGGGAAAAAGGTCAAGAGATAACTCCTCAGAGATTGGATTATCAATAGGAGGCTCTTGAAAAAGAGGCACATGGTTGAAGTAATGATTTGACCAAAGGTAGTTATAATCATTAAGAAGTGACTCGACAAAGACTGGATCATCAATGTGAGACTCCTCAACAACTAGTATAGGATCAATAGGTGATTCATCATAGGTTGACTTATCATAAGTGGTTGGTTCAATAAAAATATATTGGATTGGTTGGAACATGCCATTATGTGAACTAGGAATTTTATGATGAATAGGAAATTAGTATTGTGTTAGTGATAAAATGAACAAAGCAAATTGACAAACAACACACTAAACTAACACCTTCATGCCTAGTTACTAGGGTGAGATTAATAATTAAAAAAAATGACAGACACAACTAAAAGTTAAGGAAAAACAAGAATCCTTCACCTTCCTTGGATGCTCCAAATGCTTGTTGTAGTGGCTTGCTCGACTTGTGCTCATGAAGTCTTCATCAAAAGAGGCTTGGCTATCTCCTCTTCTCCTTGACACCTTGTGGCTTTGGATTGGATTGGATTGAAATCAATTTGGCATGGTAACACTAATTGTAGTATCTTTTGGAATCATTTGTGCATTATAACTTTGCATTATCAAGACTTTTAAATTCATGTGGCAAGGCTTCCTATTCATAGATTTGAGATTTCTTAGAATCAACCTGAACCATCTATATTGAGATGAAGATGTGTGGTTGAGGATTAATTAAATTTTTTAGTATTAAATCTATAATTATCCTCATCATGACATTGGAAAAAGGGGCATTTAAGAGGCATAGAGGGTCATTATCAAGCATGGGAGACCCATAATCCAAATATTTGTGGCATTTATGGCCTAGGGATGTCTTCTGAAGAAAATGAGGTCACCTGATGATGTGGATATTACTTATTTATTTCCAAAAATAATTATACAAAATTTTTCTATGGAATTATTAATTAGGCTCTAATTTGGTTTAATTAGCTCTTAAACATGATTAAGCACTTTGTGTACAAATTACTCAAATTGATCAGAATGCTTTGTTATTGGTCCAAAATTTGACTGGATTGGAATTGGAAATCAATGTCAAATGTGTTGGATCTTTTATCCCATTTAGGATGTTGACAACACAAAATAACAAAGACATGCATCTCATGCAAGAGATTTGATAGGAAAGAGCAATCCAGAGCACCTAGGTGAAAAATTGGCATTTTGACTCAAAATAATTAATCAAAGTTAGTTGGCCCATAAATTACATTACCCCATTTAAGGATAATCTATCCAAAATCAACACTTGAATATGTAAGATTTAAATATTTTAATGTGTTTTAGTGTATTTAGGCCAAATTGTGCATTTTGGTGGAAATTGGTCAAAACCCTGGTTGGAGGTTATTGGTGGCCAAATTTAGGTGTTTATATGTGTTAACATAGGTATCAAACTTTGGGGGTGTTACTATCACACCTATCAAGTTTTGAGGGTAATGTTGGTAGGAATAGAAGGATTTGGGGGTTATGTTTACACACCTACTAGGGTTTGATAGGTATTTTGATAGAAGAGTTGGGATACTTTGGGTCTACCTACACTAGTTGTATGATCCATATGGTCTTTTTCACTTTTTGAATTTGCCAACATGAGGACTCAAGGAGTTTTTAATATTTTTGTATTTTAGATAAATATTGACTTTATGAAGATGAATTTTATCAAATATAATAATTTTTAATTCGACCAACTTTGACTTATTTTAACTTTTCTTGACTGTTTATGATTTAAATATTTAATATTTCATCCTTTTGATCATTGTTCAAAAACTAGTACAATAAATGCACAACATACCTTATATGATTCCTCATTAACTTCATTTTTATTCAAATGTAAAAGATGAATAATTTAATAGTGATATCAAAGCCTATATTATTTTTGACCTATAAAGTATCACCTGATTCCATATGCAAGAACAATATTTGTACCCTATACTTAATATATTGAAAGATAAATTATTGAGATATCCTCAACACCCCCAACTTTATGACTCAAAACCTCTAAATTATGTCTAACCAAAATATTCTCCTAAAATGCATATCCATCCAAAATATTACTTTGAAAAATACTCAATGGTTCACCATCTAAAAGCTCAAAGGATAGTGTGTATCTCATTATGTTACCCAAGCCTTGTCTATTGGGATATGAAGTTAGTGTCTATAATGACTTGAACTTTTTTACTATTATTATCATTACAACACCTCAAATTTCCTATAGGAGTTTAATTAGGAGTGTTTTCATGAAATGTAAAATTTCATGACAATAGGTCGGTAAAGGATATGTGAGTATATTATATATAATATGGTTATGGGGGTATTATTCATGGGATTGAATAAATGGTCTCCATGTTTTTACCTAAGAAGATAATCCAAATTAGTGCAACCTATTTGGGTTATATTTCTGTGTTTGCCTTTAGAATTGTGGTCTACTATAATTCTATAAGATATTGGAAAATCTTTGGGAACTTTTTGGATTGGGATGAAGAGATATTAAAGAGTAATTCTTGTTCCTTATCTAGGATATTTTTTGATATGGATATTAGCGAAGGTATCCTTGAGGTCATTAAGATTAATATTGGCATATAGAAATATGCTCATATTCCCAACTATTCTAAACTTCCCTTTTGGTGTGCCTGATGCCATGCTTATGGTCATCTAGCTAATGCATGCTCTTTGAAATTTACTAGATAGTTATGGAGACCTAAGTTATTGGATTATCCCACTCTAGAGAGGTCAAATAAGAGACCTAATAATTTTTTAGTTGAAAGGAAGAGAATCAATAGAAAAAAGGACTTTTTTATGTTAGTGAGAGAAAGTCCAAATGGAATATGGGTATGCCAACTCTGAAGCTATAGATCCCAATCATCACATTTTGGATGAATCTGTAAAAGTGGTTACCACATAAGGGAATTTGGATATTCTTAGGTTTGATGATGTGATGGATGTATTATATGGGGCTAATAATGAATTTTTGGATGTTATTAAGGAATGCATATGTGTGGAGTTAAAATAATCTGAGTCTCCTTATCTTGGAACTCAAAATAATAATATCTTAGGTTTTAAAAAACCTATTATTGATCTTCCATATGATTATATCACCCTATATAATAGAATTTATTCTTCTTCCTCTCTTCCCTTGTCCAAAAAAATTTATCCATTTATTCTAACACATAATCATTGGTTGACTTTATGGGAATCTACTCTACTTATTTCACAGTCAAGGATTATTGGTGTTGGGACTCTTGAGACTTCATATGTGAAAGAAAGTTAACATATGGAATTTAATTCTTGGAACTTATTTTTGAACCTTTTTGAGTCTTCACCTTCTTAGATAGTAAATATTTTAATCCATAATTTCAATGATCAATCTTCTTTTAGCTTGGAGGAAAGGGATACGATTATCTAAGGTAATAGTTATAATATAAAATCTAGAAAGAAGGATAGTGGTGATGAAAGGATGGATGTATTGGGTGGTCTAATTAATAATTTAGAGAGGTAAAAATGCAATACTAATATAGTAAGGAATTCATCCATTAAAATTATAAAAGATCAAGTTGTTATAGACATTCAAAGTGGGAAACAACAAATTATAAATGGGGTACTTGTAGTGAGTAAAAACAATGGAATAGTTACTTAATGTTATTTCTCTCTAATACTCAAGGGATGGGTAGTGGATCCAAAAAACCTACCTTGAGGAGGTTATACAAGCTACATAATACTAATATTCTATTTTTACAAGAGATTATGATTGAGGGTAAAAAACTTAAAGGTATTTTACATTCTTTTGTGAGGGACTAGGATTTCATGTCTCTGGACTTTATGGGTTATGCAGGGGGAATTATTTTTGGTTGGAAGAAGATATATTTAAAAAACATTAATTATCTCTTCCTTAATTTTGGTTTAAGGGCTCAACTACATTCTATGTAAAAGGTGTCTAATTTTATTGTTGTTAATATCTATGGGCCTTATGTTAATAATATTCCATTTTAGGATAAGCTTATGGAATGGATTTTATAAAGGGAATAAGTTAATTTTTGGAGGTGATTTAAATTTAACTCTAAATAGATCAAAGGTTTAAGGGTCTTCTAGGAGAATAGAATCATTAGTTGATTACTTTTTTCATAATTTTGAGGATGGTGGGTTGGTATATATAGATCCTATTAAAATTATCCCAACCTAGAGGATTAATAGGTTAGGGGATGATTATATTTCAAAGAGACTTGATAGTTTATTAGTTTCTAAGGCTATTTTGGATGAAGGTGAATGAATCTAGTCATGGGTCAAAAATAGTAGTGATTTAGATCACTTTTCTATTATGTTTCACATTGGCTCTGAGGTTAGTAAGACATGTATTCCCTTCAAATTTAATCCTTCATGGTTGGAGGATATGGAATTTTAGGGCCTTGTAAAATATAGATGTAAAGGTTATGATAGTAATTTGGGGGATTCAACTTATTTTTAGTTTATCAAAAATATGTGGAATGTTAATCATTTGTCTATCAGTGGTCATATAACAAATCTAGACTTCATGATCATGTCCTTATTCATATCGAGAGAGAGATTATGAAGTGTTATGCTACATAGGTTAATGGGGTATTTAATGTTGAGGGTAATATCAATATTATAGAATTGAAGAAATTGAAAGTTGACATTTTATCAACTCATGAGGCTAGATGAAGAATGAAAAGTAGGGATATATGGATGGAAATAGGTGATGAAAACACTAAAATTTCCCCTAACTTTGATAATCATCATAAAAATATAAATAATATATGTGAGATGCCTAAAGAGTATGGATCCAAATCCAGGTATTTCATTGATCTTAATAGTTTAAGTGTTAATCACTTCAAGCAACTGCTTAAGGAGGTTGATAGGGGCCAATCTTGTAGAGATTCTAAAACTTACTATATTCTTTCACAATTTTTATTTTGGTAAAAATAATGAGATGCTGATGGTGATAGTTTATAAGGTCAAATTTAAATATATTATTTCATATTTTTAGAAGAGAAAAACCCCAAGGCTTGATGGATGGATTGTGGAGTATTTTAAAGGTTTATACGAACTGATTGAAGAGGGATTACTTAGGTTGATAGAGAAAACTAAACTTCATGGGAGGATCCAACCAGATATTAATTCAAACTTTATTGATTTGATTATTAAAAAATATTTTCCCCAATATTTTGATGATTTTGGGCCTATCATCCTTTGCAACTACCTATATAAATTTATTGCTAAGGTCATTTATTTAAGAATTAATAAAGTTTTTTCATATTTTATTTCTAAAGATAAATTATTTTGTGAGTGGGAGACAAATTCATGATGCAATGGGAGTTTCACATGAATGTTTACACTCTATCAAACTAAATAAATTTCCTATTATTATCATCAAATTGGATCTATCAAAAGCATATGATAGATTTAGATGGTTTTATCTTAGATTAATGAATCTACATATTGTTTTAAACTTAGAAGTCATCAATTAGATTATGGGATACATATCTTCAGTCATGTATTGTTCTTATCACTAGTTCCACCTCCATAAATTTTCAAGTCTGGGAGAGGGATTCATCAGGTGTATCCTTTATATTTGATTATTTTCATATTGGTTGTTGAAGGATTAAGTAGAACTATCAAGGATGCTAAGAGTTTAGGGTCCCTCGAAGGGATCAAAGTGGGAAGATCTATTTTTGTCACACACCTCTTATTTTTTGATGATGTTTTAATTTTTTATGATGGTTCTCTTAGAGATGTGACTATATATAAATATATTTTGGAGATTCATTATACTACCATAGGGATGGAGGTCAATATGCATAATTATATATTGACTTGTTATGTTCATTTTGATGTTGATGAGAGACATATTTTTTAGATTATTCTCTTCACCAATATTTATTCTCATTATGGAATCATATATTTGGGGTTAATATTGAAGCTTGTTATTTATGAGAAATAGGATTAGGAATGGTTGGTGGCCAAGATTGATAAGTGTATAAAATTTTAGTGTAATAGTTGGATTTATTTAGGTGGGATATTTACTCTTATAAAGTCTATTTTAAAATCCATCCATGTCTAATAACATGGATTAGCTCATATTTTAGTTGGAGTCTTATAAAATATTAGGAAGATATATTTTAAATTTCTTTATACTGACAAAAAAGTCAAAATGGTTATTGGTTTAGCTAAATGGGCTAGTGTTTCTTAGCCAAGGGAAGGAAGTGTGGGGATTGAAAGTATTCATTTTTTTGGCAAAACACTAGAGGCTAGTAGTTTCTGAAGACTTATTTATGAGGATAGTTTGTGGAAGAAGGTCATTATGCAAAAATACATGAGCCTCTTTCCTTAGTGGAGTGTATTATAACCCTAATAAATCTACCTCAAATGTCTCTATCATTCGGAAGGCCTTAGTTCTTGATTTCTTTTTGATTGGTAACTAGCTAGCTTATAAAATTGGTAATGTTAGGGAAGTTAAGATTAGGTTTGACCCTTGGGTGGGGAGTGGTAATGCACATAATCTCCCAATTAATATTATTTATCAATTATAAGACTTGGGTTTGGTTACTTTGTCCCATGTTGTTGATCCTACTATACATCTTTTTCGGCAACAAGGTTGGTTAAAGGCAAAAATTTTGGGTCTTGTGGGAAGAGATAATGAATATTGAAATAAATTTATTTGTATTTTGAATCATAGTCATGTTCATATTAGAGTAGGGGTTGAGTAAAAAATTGTTTGGATTAAAAATTTATTTAAGGGGGAGTACATTACAAAAATTAGATATAAAGATTTTCTCTCTTATGATGGCCATGTTGACATGTTGACCTATTTAGGCCAAAGGTTAACCTACCTAGTTCAAAAATTAACCATGTACACTAGTTTCCTTTCAAATGAGGTCTCAAAATGTCTTTCATAATGAAGTTTGAAAAATTTAAGGTAACTTTGGAAAGATTAAGGTAGTTGGTGAAGGTCAAGGTACAAATTTATCCATGGTGGAGAAGACATTGATGGTTGGTTTCTAAAGATGGTATAATGGTCCACAATGGATGATGGAGTTAAAAAACAAAGTTGGTAAGATGACAAATTTTTTTCCATTTCAAGTGTTTGGAGAAATTAAGGTAAGTTTGAGGAAATTAAGGTAATTGTGATATTTATCTCATACTCATCCAAGTCATTCTATGTCAATTTTAATGTGATTCAAGCTATCCAAAATATTTTAAAAGTAAAAATGGGTCTTATAGTTTCATTTGACACTTATGAATATCATTTCATACTCCACCCATCATACATCTAACTTAGTAATGCCAAATATTCCCTCTCTAACATTACTCCATAGTTGAAATTGAATTACTCATAATTCTAACATCCAAATAGAAAAATGATGAATAATTTTATGGGAAATAAAGTGAAGGTAATATTGTTACATTATTACATGACCATAAAATATAAGAGGAGCTCCACTAGCATCTAGTTCAACAACTATAATAGGTATTTTGACAAGACAAGCAAGATCCTTAAAGAAGGAGATTATGTAGGGGTCATCATGAAAAGTTTTTCAAGTTGAAAATGGTCTTATAAAACTCTCCCAGTATTCATCCATATCCCCCAATATCAAACCATGATCAAGATGAGGTTTCAAGTCCAAGAAAGATAAATAACAACTAAGGTCTTCCAACGGATCCTTGGTAGGCCAATACGAGCCATTTTTAAATGCTTATTTCACGAAGGGAAAGAGATGGAAAAATATATATTATTAAAAAAATGGGATAATACTTTCCTTTCAATCCATGTAATTATTCATCAAATTGAATGCCTCTCCTTTATGAATAATGTGATGTCCCTTACTTAGGGGCTCTTTTATCTGCACAAAAGCTCTGATACCACTATGATGTCCCTTACTTAGGGGCTCTTTTATCTGCATAAAAGCTCTGATACCACTGTGACGTCCCTTACTTAGGGGCTCCTTTTTCTACAATAAAATCTCTGATCTGGATACAAACTTGTAGAATATCAATTCAAATAAACAAATTACCACAATATAATTTCTTATTTATTTGCTCAGACTATTACAATAGATCTCTGTCATGCACCTCAAAGAATATTACAACAGTGTTTTAAAACCCTGATCTTGTGCAAATCTGGAAACAAATATGAATCTAGAAGTCTCGGCCTGCTGTGTCGAACACACAATCGCTGGCGTCGATCGATATACTACCGACGTCGGTCTCTATAGGTCCTTATCTACCGACGTCGGTCCTCAGATGGCCAATGTCAGTCACTGAGATCTCTGTCTGCCGAAGTCGGTATCTGCGTGGATCTGTATGGACCTGTATGGACTTCGTACGGCTGCCAATTTAGCACAACCTATCTGTTCTCAACCCCTGATAGCTGAACAACCTGGTCTCAAGAATATATGATTCTAATACAGAAAATCTATATCTGTATAACTTATTGGATCAAAAAATAAATAAAGAAAATACCTGAAATACTGTGATAACTTCTGTGTGAAGCTATCTCCCAAACCTGTATACCTCTATGATAACTTTTGTATGAAGCTATCTCTTAATTTGGCAATAGATCAGCTGATATTTCATAGCCTTTGAATCACACACAATGAAGAGTTGACGTTCTCCACTGCAAATGGAATCCTGGAGCCTTGGCTCAGTCTTCTTAGGGAAAACCCTTAGCAAAATCTGTCTTCAATTCAATAATTAATTCATACATAATCAATAATGGCCTCCATGTGAAACCCTTATACCCTCAAAAGATATGCTTTCCCTAATTAGGGTTTCTTAAATTAGCATTAGGGTTTCTAATTTAAAATTAGACCAAATAATTAATATTTGATTAAATCAATCAAATATTAATATCTCCCTCAATATACGTCAGATCCTCGAACCGATCAAAGTTGGTGAATTAGGGAGTGATTCTACACATGACCACACCAAAATAAGGGTGCTCTGCTGCATGTCAAATATCCCTAAATAATAGGAGCATCAAGCAAACATGTCTGAAAGACCCTGAATGAATGCCCCCTGAAACCATTCTGCAAATTGAAGTTAAGCCAATCTCCATTATGACCCTCTATCCCTCTTATTAGCCTATGAAGGTTGCATAATAGGCTAATCATCAAGTTTGTCAATGTCCATGAAAAAGGGGACATGACAAATAATCACTAAGACTGTAAGGTGTCTAAAACCTTTGTAAAACCCCACAATCTTAGTTTTTTGACTTTTGAAGGAATTTAAGATATCATTGTTACAAGAGAATGGTTGGTTGAGATATTTTATGGTGTAATAAATAATATTATACCATATTCAATAAATTTTTTAATGTAAATAATGTTAAAATGTGTAGGTGTAGGTTGCAGTGTTCTATGTATACAAGTGTTGGGTCTTTTTGACATTATTTAAAGGATTTTGGGATAAATGGAAGACAAATCATATGATACATAATAATGTCAATATCTAAAAATAATTAAATTATTATTAAATCCCATATCCATTCTTTAAGTGGATTTTTAGTATCGGTATCAACATGCAGTCCTTAATGTGGGAGAGGCACAACTTTAAAGGCATGTAAAATTCATGTTTTGAAGACCATACATATAAATTAAGGTTTGTAATATAATTTAAAGGTATATGAGATTATTTTATATCCATAAAATAATCCTTTAAACACCCATGGTCACCATTGAGGAGGATTTAAAGGTATCAATTCTTAAGAGCCATTGGTCTAGTGATTGGAGTATGTATGTTTGGACTATGACAGACTTGAGATTAGTAGTGATACTCTAAGAGTATTTATAGGTGTCAAAAATGATTATAAAAGTATAAAAAATAATATTCAAAAATGATTATAAAATTATAAAAAATCATCTCCAAAACCTATCAAGTCCATTCATGGTAAGGACTGTATAAGAAAATAATGAACACACTCTCCCAACTGGTTTAAGTTAGTTGTAGACATAATAGTACTCTTTAAGCTTATTAGGAGATGTAATTGAATGATTTGTTTAGTGGAAAATTATTCCAAGTAATAAATGAGTATTATAACCCCATATATTATTCTAAAACTCATATTAATACTAAAAAAATGAAACAATCACCTAAAATGCTTTTCAAAATCCTAGTAGTAGACTGTAAAGGAGGGAGACTTTTGTCTTGGTAATGAGTCACATCTCTTATAAAACACATAGGTAAATTTGTGAAGAATTAAGAGAAATAATATATATTTATTAAAGTGACCAATATTATATTAAAATGGAAAAACATAGGAATAGAGATAAGAAGCCTAAATAAGCCTAAAAAGCCACTCAAACACCTATAAGCTTGCCTACACATAGTAGATGGAAAAGATGCACTTTTTGTGTTAAACATAAGGAATAAGGGTCATGTGAGGTGTAATATATATGAGGGAGGGTTTATAATGTATTTAAATATGTGAAAATATGAGAAACATTAAAATATATCCATTCTCAAGATCTAATAAAAACATTTAGGCCTAAAAGAGAGCTACATGCCTACTAGCAGAGGACAGATATGATACAAGTTTGATGTAAGATATGTGGTTTTGGGAGATTTTAAAACATTATTAGACCCTATAAAATATATTTTGAATTATAATACCCTAGGATAAAATAAGGAATCTCCATAAGAACCAAAGTCACTTGAAAGAAGCCAAATAGGCCTATAAAATCCTAAAATGATAATTTTATGCATTTGAGGTTGAATCCTAAATAAACCAATAATGAAACTAGTTTATTGTGATTTTATGTAAAATAAAATATATTTAATAACCTTTTATTTATTTTTAATCCCAATTATAACCCTCTTTAAGGTAGGTATATAGTGATATCAAGCTAGAAACGTGCATCTATAGGTCTGCAAGTACAAATGTGAAGAGAATATGTAATTTTGAGTTGAGATAAAGACTTTAGGGTTTGTGATAGGTTATAGGTATTATATATAAATTTTAAATAATGATGGTGATAATATAAAAGTGAAGGAAATGACAAAAATAGGGTCACTAGGGTTAAAATGACAAAGACTGTCAACAAACCCTTATTATGGGCTAAAATAGGTCTAAGGATCTTCGATGGAATAAAATGTTTAAAAAATAATATAAAAACATCATATAGGGTGAATAATACCTCAATAAGACATTTATAATAAAAAATAAATCAATT
Source organism: Torreya grandis (assembly GCA_037957365.1). Taxonomy (NCBI): domain Eukaryota; kingdom Viridiplantae; phylum Streptophyta; class Pinopsida; order Cupressales; family Taxaceae; genus Torreya; species Torreya grandis. Next base: position 433,912 of record JARHVA010002183.1, read on the forward strand.
TTAAAGGGTTATTTATCAAAACGATCATCTCAAGGGTACACATACAAGTTGTAGAGCTCGAGAAGGCCTACTTATTGCACTGAGATCTCACCTGAGGGTTTGTATGGTACCTAATGGAATTTTTAATAGTTATATGGTTATCTATACTTAATTTTTATGGTTTTTTTTTTTTTACATCAAAGGATTTTGCTTTATGAGTTATTTTTAAGAAAGTGATTACCTCAAAACCTTATTTTTGCCTTGTGAAGAGCTTGAGAAGACATGGTTTTTTGCTTAGAACTCATAGATAAGATGCATGGGCATAAATGGATATTTTAGGTTCTAATTATGTAAATTAAATAAAAATTTATGTAATTTATTATAGTATTAAATATATACCTTGTATGAATCAATGTTAAGAAGTTAAGACACTCTAAACCCTACTTAAACCCTAAATAAGAGCCCAACTACTGTAAACTTGATTCTAAGTAACCTTAATCCACTTTAATGGATTTGAAAAAAAATATTACATCTTAAATCCTCATGGGAATCCATTGGAGTAATATTTTTGCATGTGTGAATGGAAAAATGTAAGTAAATGACACAAAATTATAGGTCGAAGGCCTGTTTGCAACGTTTTGAGAGTATGCAAGTCTCTAAGTCAACTGAGAAGGATTTATAAGCTTGAAAAGAGGTCTGATTATCTATTCCAAATCACTCCAATGAATCTTATGGTTATTAATAGGTTTTCAAACAATAACTAGACTTAAGTGAGATTTTCACTTCACTTGCATATTGAAGATGAGATTACAAACCTATTGAAAGTCACTAAGGTCAGTTTCAAAAAGGCAATGGTAATTCATAGAAGGTAATGATGAATCTCAAGTAACCTTTCATGAAGACTTATATTTTCAGGTGTTGATCATAGGAATCAAATCAAAGACCATTTAGATTAAGTTTGCAAACCTGCAAGGTCAAACTTAGAGCTTTTTAAGCGTTAACTAGGTGTCACAAAGGGTAATGAGAATTGGATACAATATAATATAGGAAGACTAATAATAAATAGGTTAAAAGGTATGATGATATGAGAATAAGGCCATGTGTTAAAATCCAAATTGTAACTACACTTCAAGAAGCAAACTTGTAACTATTTTTTCAAGAACTATACCACCTCTCATGAAGTCATTATCAAACCAAGACAACACATATTGAGAAGGAGTGATATGATTTTTTTTAATTTATCTTTGAAATTGTAATTAAACCTATGATTGTGTGAGATCCATCATGAGATAATCTACATCCCTTATCTCTCTCCTTTCTCATTTCTCTTATATGTACTTCTTAAGATGGCAATGTATGGATCCTCCACCTAAATATGATAGAGCTCTGCTCCTTTATAAGCATATGAATGAATAGAAGACTAATTTTTCCTTATCTTATGGTTGTGTTTAGTGTAAAATTATGGGTGATTGATCTTTTATGTGATGATTCAATTCTCTATGACTTGTGACTTACTCCCTTACCTCCATGCATCTTTATGTCTCTCTTATAGGTTGTAGTTTAGTGTCTTTAGGTGTTAAGTGTGGATCAAAAGTGGTAAGAATTTTCCTTCCTATTATTTCAATGCCTTACCTATCTATAAAACACTAACATAAGAGGAACATTTTGGGATAATTCATGATATTTCTATCCTATAGTTGATTGTGCACCTGAAAATGTGTGGTAGTGGTCATGAATTTGGTGCATCACCTCCTTGTTTTATTTACTTTCTTTCCATCCTTATCTTTTCCTTACAAGCAATAGGTTTAGTGGTAGTTTTAGGTGATGCATCAATGGACTTAGCCATGATCTAGATATTCACCTCAATGTTAGGCCACCCATAACCTAGAGATGTCTATGTGATATCATCTAAATGAGGAAGGCTTGAACAAACTCTTCAAGGGTAAAATTTAGAGTGATAATAGGCCCTGATAACAAGCTATGGTGGTGGAAACCTATTTGTATTGTCAATTATCTATTAAAACTAGAACCTTCATGTGGTTGGATCTTAATAACAAAATATTATTTTGGGATACTCTTTTGAGAAGAGGTTGGTAGAGGCTAGGAAGATGTACCTTGTGTAAAGATAGATTTGAAATCTTTAATCACTTATTTATTTATTATCCTATATGCATGATGTGTGGGATAAATTGAGTGTTTTTATTATGAGACTAGGTGCATGGAATGAGATTATCTCAAATCATGTATACATAATTTGTTTAAAATATGAATTTAAAGCTCTTTAGAGTTTTAACCTTTGTTACAACATGGGGGATTTGGTTGGCTAGGAATGATGACATCTTTAAAAATAATTATATACCTCCTTTCCAAACATCTATTTTGATTCACAATGTTTTTGAAGGCTTGAAGAAAGATATTAAATTTAAGTTTTTTAGAGAGATATATCTTGTGGTGATATATTTTTATACACCTTGGGGTTATTTTTATGGGGGAAGCCAAGGTATATCGATTAGATCTACTATTTTAAGTGTTCTTTACATCAATAACAATCTTTATTCAGTTCAAATTTGGTCTAGGGATAGGAATACATAATTTTTCTAAATTAATTGCTCTCAAGTTACTCCTCAAGATTATACTAGCATTTTTTTAAAAACGTGTATTATGAACTCAATTCCTTTGCTGATTTACTATTCAACAAAGGTCTATTATTAGAATATGGATAGTGGGTTAAGATGGATACTAAAGAATGGTATTTCCTAGCCTCCCATATGTATAAATTTATATGATTTATAGTTGTGTTTACATGTTTAATTCCTTGATTTTAGTGTTGGAGGAGACTAATGGATAATATGCTCTTCTCATTTTCTCCATTTTTACTATTCAAGATTGCCCCACAATTTCTAATTTGTGGATTTTTTTGTGTTTTTGATAGTGGTGGGAAGATGGAGTTTCTACAGTAAATCCCCTATGAGTTTGCAGTCCTTGTTGATTGTGTTTATATTTTGCTAATTTTCCTTGGAGTTTTACAATAGCCTAATTCCTATTTAGATTGTAGATTAGATAATGATTATTGTATCTCATGGTGGGTGGATTTCATACTATGACCATCTTATTCTGATTCTATTGGGATAATGGAACATATATTAAAATTTGATCCTTTATACCTCTAAGGCTTATGGCTTTATATTTTCCTCAAAGCTCTGTTTTAGAATTTTATTCATCATTTATTGATTCAAAGATTATATCAATCTTATTAAAAATTTAATCTATATGATTAGGATGGCCCTTTGTTTTTTTAGGTGTAGGGTAATGCCAAACTCTACTTTGAATAGGTAACAAGTGCATTAGTTTGCACAATAAATGTTGATGGGTTCTTGTGTATCTATTGGATCAGGATTCCTTTAGATTTTCCAATAATTGGTGTTGGATTATACATTGTGGAATCTAGGTTATTGATTCAGATCAAGAACTAATTTTAGCTTTACCATTCTAATGCTTTATCTAGTGCAAGGTTCTCATGATTGGGCATTTTATGGTCCTCTAGCTATTTATTTTTTGATCCTTTATGGGTACCTCTATTTTTGGTTTATTTTACTTCTTTTGGGATGTTTTTTGGGCCATTCAAGGTCTTTTTACTGGATTTTAAGTTTTCTATGCTCTTCACATCTATGTGTTAGTAGAGGTTCCTAGAATTACACTGGAACATGCTAATTATAGGGATGACTTGTGCAATGGAGAGTAAAACAAGGTGTCAAAGTGATGAGAATAATATAAAACATCCTTTGTGTCTTTAATTAGATCAAAGGATAGGTCAAATTAGAGATAAATAGAACCAAAACCATAAGCGTATCAATTTGCATAATAAATCAAAATAGAGTACTAACTATGCATACGACACATATAAAAGAAAATAAAGGAATACCATAATAGTATACTTTTTAGTAATATACATCAAAAAATTGAAATAGATTCTATTACATCAAAGTACTATTTATAGTCTTTTACAATCTTGTTGTCTCTTTACCTTCTAGTCATTTGAGATACAAAATGAAAGACTCTTCAATTTCTCCAAATATCCATTAGGATTACAATACTGCACACATAAAAATATATACAAAATCTCCACACATGTTTTTATATTATATACATCATAGTTTTAACAAGATCTAGTCTTTGTCCAACACTTTCCTGGACTTAATAATTTATCTAATCTCAAGATAAAGTTATAAATTGATCTGAACTAAGCTATAAATATAAGTCATAAATTGAAGTCACAATAATTAATCTAGGTTTAATTTACCATTTTTCATCCTTTTTCACAATACTTAGACACCATTTTGGGTTTTCAACTAAGTAACATACTAGTTTTCTTCCCTTTCATGTTTAATGTAAATAATGTTGAAACGTGCAGGTGCATTTTGTAGGGTTATAAGTATACAAGTGTTGGGTCTTTTTGACATTGTTTGAATGATTTTGGGATTATAATGGAAGAAAAATAATATGATAAATACTTATTTAAGTCTGTCACACTCCTTACATGCTTATTCAATCCCATATCCATTATAAAAGTGGCTTTGCAGTACCAATATCAACATGCAATCCTCAATGTGAGAGATGCACAACTTTGGAGGCATGCAAAATTCATGTTCTGAAGACCATAAATATAAAGTGAGGTTTGGAATATCATTTAAAGGTATATGATATAGTTTTATATCTATCAAACAATCTTGTAAATACCCATGGTCACCCTTGAGGAGGGGTTTAGGTAGCAGTTCTCAAGAGCCATTGGTCTAGTGATTGTAGTATGTATGTTTGGAGTATGATAGACCTGAGATAAGTAGTGAGACTCTTAGAAAGTTTATGGGTGTAAAAAATTATAATAAAATTATAAACAAGCATATCCCAACCCTCTCAAGTCCATTCATGGTTGGTAATGTAAAATAAGATAATGAATACACTCTCCTAACTGGTTTAAGTTAGTTGTAGACATAATAATACTCTTTAAGCTCATTAGGAGATGTAATCGAATGATTTGTTTAGTGGAAAATTATTAAAAGTCATCCATGAGTATTATAAACCCATATAGTAATCTCAAGCTCATATGAAGACTCAAAAAATAAAATAATCACCTATAACTCTTTTCATAATCTTGGTAGTAGACTATATAAGAGGGAGACTTTTATCTTGTTAATGAGTCATATCACTTATAAGATACATAGGGAAAGTTGTGAAGCATTAATATACATAATATATATTTATTAAAGTGACCAATAATATTTTAAAATTTAAAAACATAGGCAAAGATCCAAGAAGCCTAAATAAGCCTAAAATCCCACTCAAACACCTATAAGCTTGCCTACACATAGTAGATGGAAAAGATGCATTTTGTGTCGTACATAATAAATAAGGGTCATGTGATGTATAAGATACATGAGGGAGGGTTGAGAAGGTCTGTATAGATGTGAAAGGATGAGAAACATTAAAAGAGATCCATTCTTAATATCTAGCAAAAAATGTTAGGCCTAAATGAGAGCTACATGCCTACTAGCACAGGACATATATGATATAAGTTTGAAGTAAGATACAAGGTTTTGGAGATTTTTAAAACATTATTAGACCCTAGGAGAAAATAATCAATCACCATAAGAACCAAAGTTACCTTAAAGAATCCAAATAGGCTTCTAGAGGCCTAAAATGACAATTTTGTGCATTTGAGGTCAAATCCTCAATAAAAAAATAATGAAATTAGTTTATTATGATTATAGGTAACCTATAATACCTTTAATAACCTTTTATATATTGTTAATCCCAACACTAACCCTCTTCAAAGTAGGTCTATAATGATATCAAGCTGGGAACATGCATCTATAAGTCTGTAACTATAAATGTGAAGAGAATATGCAATTTTGAGCTGAGATCAAGACTTGAGGGTTTGGTATAGGTTATATGTATTATATAATGATGGTGATACTATTTAAGTGAAGGAATTGATAAAAATAGGGTCACTAGGGTCAAAATGACTAAGACTATCAACAAACCCTTATATTATGGGATAAAATAGGTCTAAGGATATTCAATGGAATAAGATGATTTAAAAAAAAATATAAAAACATCATATACGGTGAATAAGGCCTTAAAAAACCATTACAAATAAAAAATCAAGTAATTTAAAGGGTTATTTATCAAAACAATCATCTCAAGGGTACATATACAAGTTGAAGAGCTTGAGAAGGCCTACTTCTTGCATTGATATCTCACCTAAGGGTTTGAATGGTACCTAATGGAATTTTTAAGAGTTATATGGGTTCCCCTAATTCATGTTTTTGGTGTTGAGTTTTACATCAAAGGATTGTGCTTCATGAACTATTGTTAAGAAAGTAATTACCTCAAAACCTTGTTTTTGCCTTGTGAAGAGCTCTAGAAGACATGGTTTTTTACTCAGAACTCATAGATAAGATGGATGGGAATAAATGGATATTTTATGTGTTAATATGGTCAATTAAATCTAAATTTATGGAATTTAGTATAGGTTTATATATCTGGCCTCTATGAATCAATGTTAAGAAGCTAAGACACTCTAAACCCTGCTTAAACCCTAATAGGAGACCAACAACTATAAAATTGCTTATAAGTGACCTTAGTCCACTTGAATGGATCTATAAACACATAGATAACATATTCAAGCCTCATGGGAATCCATTATAGTAATATTTTTTCACGTGTGAAGGGAAAAATGCAAGTAAATGACCTAAAATTCTAGGTTACATGCTTGTTTGTACGGTTTTAAGAGTATGCAAGTCTCTATGCCAAGTAAGAAGGATTTGTAAGCCTGAACAGAGCTCTGATGATCTATTCCAAATCACTCCAATGACTCTTATGGTTATTTAAGAGGTTTTCAAACAAGAACTAGACTTAAGTGAGATTTTCACTTCACTTGCATATTGAAGATGAGATTGCAAACCTATTGAAAGTCACTAAGGTCAGTTTCAAAAAGGTAATGGTGAGTAATAAAAAACAATGATTCATACCAAGTCACGTTTCATGAATACTCATAGTTTTAGGTGTTAATCATAGGAATCAAATCAAATACTATTTATATTAAAGTTACAAACTTGGAAGGTCATAACTAGATCTTTTCAAGAATGAAATAGGTATCACAAAGGGTAATGGGAGTTATATTTAATATAAGATAGGAAGAATACTTAATAAATAGGTTACAAGGTATGATAATACAATAATAAGGCCATGTTTCAAACTCTAACTTATCACTACCCTTCAAGAAGTAAACTTGTAACTATTTGTTCAAGAACCATACCACCTCTCATGAAGTCAATATCAAACCAAGACAACACATGTTGAGGAGTGATATGATTTTTTTCCAATTTATCTTGGCACTTGTAATTATACCTTATGATTTTTTGAGATCCATCATAAGCTACTATACATCCCAAGTATGATCTCCCCTCTTTCATTTCTCCTATATGTACTTCCTAAGATGGCATTCTATGGATCCTCCACCTGAGTATGGTAGAGTTTTGCTCCTTTGTAAGCATATGAATGAATATAAGACTGATTTATTCTTCTCGTATGGTTGTGTTTAGTGTAAAATTGTGGGTGATTGATTTTTTAATGTGATAATTTAGTTCTTCATGACTTGTGACTCAGTCCCTTACCTCCATGCATATTTATGTATCTCTTACAGGTTGTAGTTATTGTCATTAGGGGTTGAATGTGTATTAGAGGTGGTAAGCATTTTACCTTCTAGTATTTCAATGCCTTACCTATCTACAAAACACTAATGTAAGAGAACATTTTGGGATTAGTGAATGATAGTTCAGTCTTATAGTTGATTGTGTACCTAAAAATGTGTGGTAGTGGTCATGAATTTGGTGCATTGCCTCTTTATTTTATTTACTTTATTTCCATCCTTCCTTTTATCCTTACAATTAATACGTTTAATATTAGTTTCAGGTGATACATCATTGGAGATAGTTGTAATATAGATATTAACCTCAAATTTAGGCCACCCATAGCCTAGAGGTGTCTCTATGCTATCATCTAAATGATGAAGGCTTGAATAACCTCCTCAAGGTTGAAATTTAGAGTGATAACAAGCCATGATAATAAGCTATGGTAGTTGAAACCTATTTTTAATGTCAATTCTCCATGAAAAACTAGAACCTTCATGTGGTTGGCTCTTAATAACAAAATATTAATTTGGGATACTCTTTTGAGAAAAGGTTGGTAGGGGCTAAGAAGATGTACCTTGTGTAAATTTGGCTTTGATACCTCTAATCACTTATTTATTGATTTTTCCTATATGCATGATGTCTGGGATGAATCGGGTGATTTTATTAGATTACCAGGTGAATGGGATGATATTATCTTGAATCATGTATGCATAATTTGTTTAAAATATGAATTCAAATCTCTTTAGATTTTTAACCTTTATTACAGCATGGGGGATTTGGTTGGCTAAGATTGATGATATCTTTTAAAATACTTATATTCCTCTTTTGCAGACATCTATTATGATTCACAATGTTTTTGAGGGCTTGAAGAAAGATATTAAATTTAAGGTTTATAGAGAGAGATATCTTATGGTGATATATTTTTATACACCTTAGGGTTATTTTGATGGGGGTAACCAAGGTATATTAGTCAAATGTGTTGTTGGAAGTGTTATTTACATCAATAAAAATCATTTTCAATACAAAGTTAGTCTAGGGATTGCAACAAATAATTTTTTAAAATTCATTGCATTCAAGTTACTCCTCAATATTACACCAACATTATTTTCAAACACGTGTATCATGAAATTAACACCTTTACTGATTTACTATCCAAAGAAGGTTTATAGTTAGAATCCAGATAGTGGGTGAAGATGGATACTAAGGATGGTATTTCCTAGCCTCCCATATTTGTAAATTTATATGCTTTATAGTTGTGTTTACATGTTATATGCCTTGATTTTAGTTTTGGAGGAGACTAATGGATAACACACTCTTCTCATTTTTGTCTATTTTTACTATTTAGGATCACCCCATAATTATTAATTTGTGGATTTTTTGTGTTGTTGATAGTGGTAGGCTGAATTAGTTTTTACAATCAATCCCCTATGAGTTTACAGTCTTTGTTGATTGTGCTTAAATTTTTCTAATTTTCCTTGGGGTTTTATAATAGCTTAATTCCTATTTAGATTATGCATTAGACAATGATTATTGTATCTCACAGTGGGTGGATTTTAGACTATGACCATAATAATACCATCTTATTCTAATTCTATTAGGATAGTGGAACATCTATTATATTTTGATCCTTTCTACCTCTAAGGCTTATGGCTTTATATTTTCCTCAAGGCTCTATTTTAGAATTTTATTAATCATTTATTGATTCAAAGATTATATCAATCTTATTACATATTGTAGCTATATGATTAGGATGGCCCTTTGATTTTTTAGGAGTAGGGTAGTGACAAAATCTACTTTGAATAAGTGATAAGTGCATTGGTTGGCACAATACATGTTGATGGGATACTAAATATCTATTTGAGCAGGATTCCTATAGTTTAATATGTTTTTATTTATTGCTCATCATTACTAACATCATTTCTTACATTATGAAATCTAGGTTATTGGGTCAGATTGGGAACTAATTTCAGCTTTACCAATCCAATGCTTTGTCTAGTGCAAGGTTATCATGATTGGGTATTTTATGGTCCTTTATCTATTTATTTTTTGATCCTTTATGGTACCTATATTTTTGGTTTATTTTACTTATTTTGGGATGTTGTCTGGGCCATTCAAGGTATTTTAAATGGATTTTAAGTTTTTAATGCTCTCTACATCTATGTGTGTTGGGTGAATATTTTTTCATCAACTAACTTAAGGCAAAATGGTCATATCAGCCACAGTGCAATGAGATAAATCTCTCCTCTCAACAAGGGGAGGTTCCCTATAAACTATCACAAACTAATATAAACTAAATATTAATTCAAGGGTGAGACCACATCATCCATTTCTTTTTCTTTTTAGAAATGATGTTTACAAAATAAAAGAACACTTTCTTGATATTTGACTAAAAAACCAAGAAACCCACGAGAGCACAAAGTCTATCCTTGCTTCTTTTGTTGATTTATAACTTAGAACATATTAGTATAAGGTACATCCCAAAGTATTCACCAAAAACTACAATAGAATAAATAATCACAAAAGATAATAGTAGGTCAAAGCCTTTCTAATATCCTTTGCTTTAAATCACTAAAACATAAACTAAAGATAATTGTTGTAGCACAAAGTCTCCACAATCAACTTTAGAACATCTCCCAGATTATTTTCACTCACACTACTATTTAATCAAATAGATAAGATCATATTAGGAAAAGGACATAAGAACAATTTCCAATACAACAAAAGTTATTTCAACACAAAGTTTGAAATATCACTTGATTTCTCATTCACTTGATAAAATTTGATTTACAATTTGAACTCAAAGTCTCAAAATGATTTTCAATTTTGGCAGAGTTTTGTTTCAATAACTAAAAAACTCCTTTAACAAAAGAGGCTTTCTTTATTTATAGGGAGAGGCATTGAGAAAATTTAGGAAAAACCTAACTACTTTGACCTATTCAAAAATAAGAGTACTTATTGACTTGGGACTTCCTATTTTTTTACATGTAATTACATATGAAAAAAGTACATGTAAAAATATCCAAAGATATTTCAAAATACATGTGAAAAATAGAAAATAAATTAAGGGAAAAAATTGCTTCAATTTGTATTGCCATTTTTCTTCATGTGAGCTTCATACATAGTGAAAGCTTCTTGCATCCTGATACTATCTGGACTAACAGTGTTATTGAAAAATCTTGGCTCTAACTATGGCATCTCTTACTATGGTGACTGATTTTGCATGACTAGTTAACTTGGTTTTCAAATTATCTAGAGTCAACTGATTGTCTAGGATATTATCCACAGATGTTATAGAAAATGTTTTATTTTCAAATTCTTTTTGGAACATATCTTTAAATTCCCAAATCATTTCTTCTATAGAAAGGAATTAGTTATCTTGTGATGTAAGCTTGAAAGGTAGTTCCTCCAATTTATGTAAAAGACTAACATCACTTTGCTCACTAAGTTTCCTTATAGATTCAAGGTCACTGATCAGATCTTTAAGCACATGACTCCTATATGTCAATGCCTCTTTAGTTTTAGTATAAGATTCCCTATCATTAATGAGGCCAATTGATATTTTCTTATCTTCAATTTTCTCATGTCCACCCATTTATCAAGATATTTTTCTATGCTTTCAATATCTTGAGAAATAACATCAATGAGATCATCCAGTTCTGCTCTTATTTTCCTCATTTTATCTATCTTCTCAGATAACTCTATGAGTAGATAAATTCCTTGTGCACGCATCCTATCCAAGTATTTTTCAAGTAATTTTCCTTTGAGATGAGTCTTTTTTTCTTTCTAAATGATGGGGTATTCTATAGAAATGGCCTCAAGAGTTACTATTTTTGAGGTGAAAGTGATTCTCCTTACCACTATAGTCAACTATTCCACCATTGCTTTGTAGTGATCCTTCATTTCTTTCTCCCTATCAAATTTTTGAATCTGGATGTCCATGATTGACTAAATATAACTCTTAGAACTTTCATGAGTTATCTTTCCTAATTCAACTCTAGAGAGAGTAATCATTTATATCAAAATTTTCAATGGTTGCATCCTATGGAGGTCTTGCAATTTCCATAAATTTGTGTCCCTTATCTCCGAGCATTTTTGAAAGAACCTTTGGCTTTTTTGGGGCCTTGGATTTTACTGGCACTAGCTTATTAAAATCAAAATCATCTAGAGAGATGGATTATTTCTTCCTTTTTGGTGTATAAGCTGATAACCATGGTGGAATCATATAATTACTCACATTAGGATCTATCTCCATTATTGGCATCACCAGAGCTACACTTGCACAGGTAGTGGAAACAATAGGTGGAGTGTTAGTAAAAACTACAACTTTTACTAAGTGATTAAAAGTAGAACTATCTCCAATATGAAAAGATGGGGAGGACAAACTAGGAATAGACCCTGAGGAATGAAGAACATATTAAAAAGTGCTTTGAGGGTTGTCAAAAATTATTTTGGAAGGAGAGGGAGATTTAGAAGAGGAACATTAATAGGGGAAACAGATGAAGGAGCTACAACATGTGTGTCAGGAAGGGGAGAAGAGACTCCCATATACATTCTCTTATGGGGACAAGGTTTCCTCCTCTTAATGATTTATAGGCCTATCTTCAATCTCCATCTCTTCCATCACTGGTTCTTCAGTGCTCTATTTCTCAACTTCCATATCTTCTATTTTAGATTCTTTTTCCATAGCTTTTGACTTCTTCATCACAAATATGATCTTAGGCTTATGTGGCTTGGAGGAAGAAGGAACATCAATTTTTATCATCTTATTCTCTACCTTTGTTCTTATTTCCTTTTGAATCTCAACTTCTGATCCTGTGAAAAATTCTTTCAAAGTAATTCCTTTGTTTTTTATCTAAGTATTGGTGTTTACCAATATAGGTTCAAATATTTTCCTCAAAGACGTCAAATCTTTGTAGGACCATTGGATTAGAGGAAGAGGGGCATTAACAATCTATTCAATATTTTATCTATAATTAATCAACTCTCCATCATCCACTAGATTCTCAAAAATATCAGCAAGTCCTAAATATTCAATCTACTCAAGAGATAACCTGCTATAGTCCATTTTATAGACATATTCTTTTGTCTTCAAATCTACCCAAACATCTTCTACCATAAATTCATGGAATTGGGTTTTCCTCTTGATTATCTCTTTCATGCCCCTATAGTCAAAGTTTGGTCTTCTCTTGAATTGCTTCATGGTTATAAGCTGCATCTCAGTTTCCATGACTCTATCCCTCGTAGTAGTTAATACTAAATATCTACCAATTTCAACTGGGAATCTGAAATTAGGCTTCTTGAGCTCCATTTATTTATTATTCATGACGATCATTTATCTATATATCTCTATTAAGAACACTTTATCTCAGAGAAATCTTGGAAGCATATAAGGATGACCTTGGAAAAAGCTAACCCTTAGGTATGAGAAAGAAGGAAACTGTAAGAACATGCATCCAAAATCATTTACTACTATCCAAGTCTCATCTGACACTCTTCTTTGTTCTAGTTGAGGATAAAAAAATATATAAGAATACTACAAATAAAGCATAATTTAACCTCCTAAAATGATGAATATAACCCTTCAATGTTAATTGAGAATAGTATTGATACACTAGGATTACTATCCTATATACTTTTGATGTTAGACTTGGAAAGATTCTCATTAAAGCTATAATATACACCAGATAAGAAGTCATATAGAATTTGAAGGTAGTGGATACCTTCATTAATTATTTATGCAAAGTATTACTAATTTATTATCCCTAGAATATGGTTTTTTTTCCTTGAAATATTACCTTGATGAAGGGATACATCCATTCATGAATTGTGAGGAAGAGGGCAAACCTATTACCCTTATGAGAAGAGTTATCAGATCACCAACTTCTTCTATAAAGTCACTTCTTAGAAAACTCTATGGCCACCTTGACAAATTTGCCCTTGACATCTTGGGCCATTTATTATTGATTACCTTCTTTTATTTTTTAGGATTTTTGTCATATTATTTTTTTGCTTCAACAAAATCAAGTTTTATCACTTCTATAATAGGAGGGGACATAAACACTTTATCAATGAATTCGAGATCCCATCTAATTACCACATTGCCACTAACATCCAACACAACCCTAGTATCTTTATTATAAAACTAAGCACACTGAAGAACAAATTCTATTTTATGAGCTACTACAGGGAAAGAAGATACCAAATGAATATTGCTATCAATTATCTTCTTCATTTTAGAGCTGGGATCGCTTGACTTAGTTCTCTCCACAAACTCAGTGATGTCTACATGACCAATCTTTGTATTTCTAATGTCATCAACATTATAAGTAACTGAGATGATTGGAAAAACACCTTGATATTTATACTTCATCACTTTCAACTTCTTCAAAGAAAAATCAATCATCTGAAAGAGATTTTACCAAAAAGATGTCGATGAGGAAAGAAGATCCACAGAAAAAACTACAATAAAAAGTCATGATCATGTAATTAGGGAAAGTATTGGTAATCTAGGAAAATTGCATGTCGATGATCATGACTATGGAGATGTGCTTGAAAGGGATAAAATGCAAGTAGGCTAAAAACCTAGAGGAAAGTGGGCTCAGAAAAGCAAAATTGAAAATATCCCAGAGTTTAAAAAATTCAAGAAAATGTTTGCATCGACGGTGAAATTAACCGCCATTATATGCAAGGAAAAATTCATGTTCATGTATAGGCGGTGAAAATAACTATTGATACATGTAATTGATCACATAAGAGTGGAAAAAATGCTAACAAGGCATATGGCAATAAAATGAATGTTTTGATGTCTAAGCAAAAAAATAGCCGCTATTTTAGGAAATGTTTGAGTGGCTATTTTTGTCGATATTACATATTGTATTAGTCACTAAGGTTTTGACTAGGATAAGATGGAAAAATTCACTGCCCTTACACTATTGGTTAGATGTTTGCATACAAATTTCAAGTGGAAAAAAATGCCAACAATGAAAATGATTTGTTTGCAATAGGAAGTGTGAGAGTGACTTATTAAAACTATCATCACCAAGTTATTTGTAGATAGTTTTCAACCAAATTTGGTGAGGGTAAAACCTTAGTTGAGTCAAAACATCGACTTGACACGTATAATGAAAACTTAGGGAAAAATGAAGGAAAAAAAAGGTTGATGACACATAAGTCAAAGCAAAATGAAAAAGAAAAATTAAACTTCAGCAGAAAACACTTAAAAAATAAAACACTAGAAGCAAAAAATAACTTACCTGACAAGTTCAAAACTCTAAGCTTGGTGGTGATGAATTTGAAATATTCCTTCATTTGTGTAGTTGAGAAGTTGTAGGGAAGGTTCTAGGGAACATTAAATAAAATAAATGACAAACAAAATGCATTTAAAAGCTCAAAACAAGCTTTTAAAACTTGATGTGCATGGCCATAAATGCCACATGAAATTCAAGATTTTGAAAATCTCTGCTTGGGTCAAAAAATTTGCCGCTTTGACATGTGTCATGGGCTAGATCATGCATTGGTAACAAAAAGTGCTGCTGATGCATGTAGAGAAAGTAATCATGTGAGGGTGGTAAAAAAGGTCGCCCGTGCATAGAGAAAAATAAAATTCACTCACACCCTAAAAATGATCAAAACTGACATTTTGATCAGATAAAGATTACAATTGGTTTCATGATTTTCAAGAAATCAAGGTGAGGGAATGTTGTAAACTTTCATAGGGTGTCAGAAAACTTCACTTGAGATCAAGAGAAAATTGTCTTGAATGACGATCTTAGAGTGTAGATTATGAAATAGACAAGTTTCATAGGGGTTATCCAAAAAATGAGCATAACTAATTTTAGGAACAACAACTGGCTCTAGCTAGAAAACTTCCATCAATTTAAATTTGAAATAATTAAAGGGAGTAGAATCTAGTCTCTAAGTGCCTTCATCCATGCCATTAGGCTATGGAGTCAAGCTATCAAAAAGAAAGACATAAATAACTAATAAAAAATACAAAAATTAAAACATAAAACTATACAAATGTATAAATGAAATTTTTTGATACTTCAAGGATTGAAGTGTTTCAGATATTGCCCACTGTGAGGCATCAAGAATGGTGTTCCATCCTGATATTCCAACAAGAAGCTATTTCCACCATATAATTGATGAATGGTGAACAAACCTCTCCACAAGGAATCAAATTTTTCATGTATTCCTTTTGGTTCTCTCCTCTTGTCCCATAACAAGACTTGATCTCTAATCTAAAACTCTTGAATCCTTAGTTTTTTGTCAAAGATTTTATTTACCTAATTTTTATTCTCAACAATATGGTCCACTACCATGGTTCATTTCTCTTCTAGTTCAGTTAGGTACATGATCCTTTTATCAATAGAATTTTCAAAAGTTTGATCTTCTACTACCTTTGCCAACTTCAATGCTAGTAGTTCCAAGG
This sequence comes from Torreya grandis, assembly GCA_037957365.1. Taxonomy (NCBI): domain Eukaryota; kingdom Viridiplantae; phylum Streptophyta; class Pinopsida; order Cupressales; family Taxaceae; genus Torreya; species Torreya grandis. Next base: position 450,013 of record JARHVA010002183.1, read on the forward strand.
TAATCAATATCTCTATTATTAGACCATACAGAAGCTGAAATGGTGACATACCTATTTCCCTCTTAGGGGTAATCTTGTCTACCCATAAAGCATCAAATAACACTTTATGCCAAATTATTTGATTGCCATCTACCAGTTTCCTGATAATAGTAACTAGATTCTTATTACTTGATTCCACCTGACCATTTCTTTATAGATAATAGTCTGATGAGTGGGAAAGAATGATCTTGTGTTTGTAGCAAAAGTTAGTAATCTCATGGGAAGAGAAAAAAGTGGCATTATCTGCTATAATTTTTATTTCAACTCCAAATCAAGAAATAATATTTTCCTTAACAAAATTACATACCACTTCTGAAGTATCATGCTTAACTGGGATGGCTTCCACCCACTTAGTAAAATAGTCTATCATGGTGAGGACATAGTCATGTTTGGCACTTTAGGGTGGGTTCACAGCACTAATGAAGTTGATACCCCATTATTGAAAAGGTTCTTCAATCACCACTAGCTTGAGAGGTAATGCGGCCAACTTAGGTTTCCCAATGAACTGTTGACATAACTCACACCTACGTATCCAATTGTACGCATCTTGAAATAGTGTAGGCCAATAGTATCTAGCTCATAGGATATTGTGAGCCATCACAAGTGTAGAAAAATATCCTCCACATGCCAAATTGTGGAAAGACTCCAAAAGTTTATTTTTTTGCACTTTATCCAGACAATGAAGAAATACTCCATCAAGGCTTTTTTTTATAAACCATTGTCCCATAGGATGTAGTTAGCATCCTTCAACTTAACAATTATTTTTTGATTATAAGACAGATGGGTAGGACACTCACCATAGGTAAGAAAATGAATGATATTAGAATACCACTTATCGGTAGTAGTGACAAAAAGAACTGTTGGCATGCCCTCAACTTTTGCTTCTTCATCCCTTATTTATTTTGGTACGTTATCAGTAATCAATTGATATAAGCCTATTATAAACACAAGATTAATAGGTTTGATATCAATATCAAACTCTTAGATCTTAGCAATCCAATTGCCCCTTTTATTACCAAAATCCTATTGAGTTAGAATAGACTTTACTATTGTATCAGGCACTAGAATAATAGCATGTGAATTCATAATATAGAATTGAAAATGCTTTACCACCTTAATCATGGAATAAACATGCTTTTACATGTTTGAATATTTCAATTTATGGGTTTTGAGAGGACAAATCATAAATGATACGGGAGATTCCACACCTTCTTCATTCTATTGAACTAAAATGGCTGAAAGTGTATGTTCAGAAGCATAACTGTATACTATAAAATCTTTGGTATAGTCTAGACAAACAAGACTAAAGCATGAGAAATAGCCTTCTTGATATCTTCAAATTCCACTTTTCCTTCCATAGTCTAATATAAAGTATCCTTACCCTTCATCATGTTGACAGTGTGATAGGTTTTCTCTATAAATTCAAGAATGAACCTTCATAGAAAATTCATCTTTCCAAAGAAAGAATGAACTGTAATTTTAATAGTAGGTAGAGTAAGACTTTGAATAGATTTGAATCTTTCTAAATCAATTTGAGTGCCTTCTTAAGATACAATATGATCGAGAAGCTTACCTTTTATAACCCCAAAAATTGACTTCTTAGGATTGAGAGAAATACCATTTTACTGGCAGCATTCCAACACTTGTCATAAATAATGTGCATGATCAAAATGGTGTTTAGATAAAATAGTCAAGTCATAAAGATACACCATGATGAACTTCCCTATTTCATCTTTGAAGGCAAGGTCTATTGCTGTCTGGAATGTGACACCAACATTGATTAGACCAAAATGCATTCTATGATATGCAAATATGCCCCAAAGCATAGTGAAAGTGGTTTTATACTGATCTGCTTCATTAAATTAAACTTGATTAAAACAAAAAAAATCATTTAACATAGACAAAATTTTTGAACCAATTACTATTTGCAATACTTGGTCCATAATGGGTAGGGGTAGTTATCCTTTAGAGAAGATTGGTTGAGATTCTTGAAATCAACACAAATACAAATTTATCCATTCTTCTTCCTTACAAAAACTATGTTTGTGATCCAGATGGAATGATGGATTGGAAAAATTATCCTTGCATTCAGCATATTTTGAATCTTAGCAAGGATAGTACCTGATATTTTGGGGTTATATTGTGTTTGTCTCTGCTTGTGAGGCAATGACCCAGCTTTAAGAAGAATTTCATGCTAAATTTCCTTAGGCTTGAAATAATTTAGATCATCATAAGAATATGCCAAAACATCAATTTAAGGTAAGAGGAGAGTAATGAATTTGAACTTTTCATTGTCAGTGCAAAATTTCCCAATGTTGACCATTTTGAGATTTACCTTCAAACTCAAATTTACTTGCTCAAATTCCATAGAAAAACTTGAATCCATTTATTAATACTGATTAATATATCTATCATGCTTATCAAATATCTTTTCAAGTAAAACAAAACTTTTTAGAATTTTATTCCCTTTCAGTTAAAGAAACTCTTCACCAGTTTGTGAACCTATTTTGGAAATTGATTTCCGTGGTGGAGATTCACTACCTTCAAAATAGAGCTCATCAAAACTATCTATATTTTTCAAGAAAGCAATAATTTGATTATCACCATTGAACACTTATCAATGATAATTATTATTAGGTACACTTGGTCGAAAGACTAGCTCAATAGTGTATTTGTTTCCTTTAAAATCTTTATGAGGAACTATGAGCGTTATAGAGACGGCCAACAAATCTACATGATCATTAAACTCTCTTGGTACTGTAGAGATATTTAAAGCATAAAATTTTTTAATGCAATCCCATATGCAATTGTGATGATTTCACAATCTTTCATTTTTGGTTTGATACAAATTTCTCACTTGACAAACCACCAATTCAACATCTCCTCGGGCATGAAGAATCTTAACACCTTTAACATGAGTAGATTTCAACCCGATCAACAATGATTCATATTCGATGGTGTTTTTGGCATTGTCAAATTGAAAATTATATGAGCAAGGGAAAATATATCCTTTTGGGGATATCAAAACAATTTTGGCTCCAAAATTGGTAGAATAATAATTGCCATCAAATTCTAAAACCCAAACCTCATTAAAATTTTATTTTTTGAAGTTTTTTTGATCAGAAGATTCCTCTTCATCAATGAGGGAAGAATTTGGTGTTATTATGCCTTCACCTAAAATTTCATTTGAAAAATCTTCTAATTCATTAGAAACATTTTCAGTGGATAGGAAATAATTACCCATTCTTGAGGATTCAAACAAAATTTGAGCTTCGAGATTTGTCATTTGGGTAACCATATATTTTGCCTCTTTTTTAGGAATTAACTTTTACATGATGCCTTTAACATGTATCCTTTCTTCAGATAGATCCATGTTCAACTCCCCATCTACATCCTTACAAAAATTACGTCCAAGCAAAATGCCATAAGAAGCTAGAACATCAACTACTAGGATGTCATCTTAATCCTCTTGTTTGGAAAAGCCACAAATGCAAATTGAGCATCTTTGTTTTGACCTAAAAGTGGTACTTGCTTATTATACATGGATAAACATCTCTAAAAAGTCTTAGTTAAGGTGAGACTGAGGGATTCTGCTACCTTGATAGGCATAATATTATCAGAGGCTCTAGAATCTATTATGCAATTGCTCAACTTGTGACCATTTACCAATAAAGAAACATAGAAAAGTTCTATTTTTCTAGAGGCAACAAGGGGAGTAGTGACAATATTATTTTGGGTAGATTTTTTATTTGAGGAATCATGAGTCACTTTTCAAAAATCTTGTCTTATAGGGGTGGTTTTGTTTTTTATATATTCAGCCAACTTATCAGACTGTTTAGGATTAGCTTGTAAATACTCAACTTTAGACATTTAGATCTTAGACTTCCTAGCATGATCTATTATGCTGAATAGCTGGAATGAAATATAAATAAAGGAAGGAAATCCATCATTCTAATTTTTATTTGATGTGGTACTGGTCTGAGGGATGGAAGTAGAAGATACAAGGTTGTTAGATATGCTTACTTGTTTATTGCTTATCAGGTCCTTTGATTGGAAAGGAAGTGAAGTTCCCCATTTAGAAATTGAGATCATTGGTTGAGGTTCTTCTCTTACTTTTCCCTTATCAACTTGATGTGTTGGCTGATTTTGAGACATAGTAAAAATAACATATGCTACATCATACACTTCTCCTTCTATTTTAGCTTCATCTTGGTAATTTAGAAAACCAATGGTGGAGTCACCAGATAATTCTTCTTCTCCTTCTGCAAAGAGATTAGAATCATTATCTTGGTCCAATTCAAGTTGGAAAGAATGATCATGTTTAGCTTCATAATAACCAACTACTAAGTTGACCAATGCTGCTTCGATGATAAGCTTCCCCTGTGTAGGAGGAAGATGATTAGATTTCCCTTAATTTTTAGTAGTGTTTCCTTGATATGAATTGTTGGAAAACATCCTCCTTGGTATATCCTGATAATAAGAAGGAGTAGACATACCTTGGGACATTTTCCTTTTTATATCTAGTAATTTATTTACTAACTTTTGCACCATAGGGTCGGTGGTGCTTGTGGAAGAATTTTCAATGGAAGAGAAAAATCTACTTTTGTTAGAATCTCTTCTTATCTTACCTACAAGGATAAGATCATCTTCGACTTTGGTAGATAAAATATGAGTGGCAAGAAGATCTGTAGGGCTAGCTCACCTTAATATAAAACTCACTTTGGGAAGTTGAAAATTGATAAAGAAGCACTTAAGATTCTCCAGTGTTGGCTAAGCAATCACAGAAATTCTATTTCTTAGCTTATTGAATTTAGAGATGAAGTCTCTCATAGGCTCATGAGGCTCCTTCTTCATTTGTGTAAGCTGAGCCAATAAGGCATTTGCATCTTCTATGGGTTTGAACCTAGCCTCAAACTTGGTCTCGAGAGTGTTCTAATTGGTTATAGTATGAGCTTGAAGATGATAAAATCAATCTATGGTAGCACCTTACAGTGTTTATATGAAAATCCTTATTTCTACATCTTCATGTTCAACCTTTATCACACCACAAGCTATGCAGAAAGCTGAAATGTGTTCATCAGGGTGAACTTTTCCATCACTGTAGAATTTGGGAAAATTCTTTCTCAAACTATGAGGTAGTTTATGTAAAGGTGGGGTTAAATTTAAAGGACCAAAAATATTACACTAAGGGCCTTGGGCTGCCATGATATGATGATTAAAAGGTGGGATAAAAAATCTTTGTGGAGTATGAAAAGATAAAACTCTGTTAGCACTAGAACTAGAATCTTCACCTAGTATTGGAGACTCGATGTTGGTAAGAGGAAAAATCTTGGTTCATTGAAGGTAAGATCATAGAGGCAAGAGATCAAAATTATTTTTTTGCATCAACTCAAATACAATCTGGCTTCACGTATACCATGAATTTGTCAGAATGTAAAATGTAAAAGAACTAGAAATGCTTTAACTCAGAGCATGAGGCTTCAAATTGTGCATTTGATCCCTAGTGGAGTCACCAAAAATTTTTAGGTGAATATTTTATCGTCAACTAACTGAAAGGCAAAATGGTTATATCAGCCACAGTGTAATGAGATAAATCTCTCCTCTCAACAAGGGGAGGTTCCCTTATAAACTATCACAAACTAATCTAAACTAAATATTAATTTAGGGGTGAGACCACATCATCCATTTCTCTTTTTTTTGAAATGATGTTCATAAAATAAAAGAACACTTTCTTGATATTTGACTAAAAAACTAAAAAACCCACGAGAGCACAAAGTCTATCATTACTTCTTTTGCTGATTTATAACTTAGAACACAGTAGAATGAGGTGCAACCCAAAGTCTTCACCAAAAACTACAACATAATATATAATCACAAACGATAATAGTAGTTCAAAGCCTTTCTAATATCCTTTGATTTAAATCACTAAAACATAAACTAAAGATAATTGTTGTAGCACAAAGTCTCCATAATCAACTTTAGAACATCTCCTAGATTATTTTCACTCACACTACTATTTAATCAAATAGATAAGATCGTATTAGGAAAAGGAAATAAGAACAATTTATGATACGATAAAAGTTATTTAAACACAAAGTTTGAAATATACTTACTTTCTCATTCACTTGATAAAATTTAATTTACAATTTGAACTCAAAGTCTCAAAATACTTTTCAATTTTGGCTGTGTTTTATTTCAATAACTAAAAAGCTCATTTTACAAAATATGCCCTCTTTATTTATAGGGAGAGGCCTTGAGAAAATTTAGGAAAAACCTAACTACTTTGGAGTCCTTACTGACTTGGGACTTCCTATTTTTTTACATGTAATTACATATGAAAAAAGTACATGTAAAAATATCCAAAGATATTTCAAAAGTACATGTGAAAAATAAAAAATAAACTAAGGGAAGAAACTTCTTCAATTTGTATCACCATCTTTCTTCATGTGAGCTTCATACATAGTGAAAGCTGCTTGCATCCTAATACTGTCTGGACTAACAATGTTCTTAAAAATTATCTTGAATCTAACTATGGCACTTCTTACTATGGTTACTAATTTTGCATGACTAGTTAACTTGGTTTTCAAATTATCCAGAGTCAACTGATTGTCCAAGATATTGTCCATAGAGGTTATATAAAATGTTATATTTTCAAATTATTTCTAGAATATATCTTCAAATTCTTGAATCATTTATTCTACAAAAAGGAAGTATTTATCTTGTGATGTAAGCTTGCAAGGTAGTTCTTCTAATTTATCTAAAAGATTAACATCAATTTGCTCACGGAGTTTCTTTGTAGATTCAAGGTCACTGATCAGATCTTTAAGCACATGACTCCTATATGTCAATGCCTCTTTAATTTCAGTATAAGAGTCCCTATCAGTAATGACACCAATTGATATTAGAGTGCTTATCTTCAGTTTTCTCAAGTCCACCCATTTTTCAAGATATTTTTATATGCTTTCAATATCTTGATAAATAACATCAATGAGATCATTAAGTTCTTCTCTTATTTTCCTCATTTTATCTATCTTCTTAGATAACTCTATGAGTAGGGAAACTCCTTGTGCATGCATCTTGTCCAAGTATTCTTCAAGTACTTTTCCTTTGAGATGAGTCTTTTCTACTTTATAAATGATGGGGTCTTCTATAGAAATGGCCTTAGGAGTTACTACTTCTGAAGTGAAAGTTATTTTCCTTACCACTGCAGTCAATTGTTCCACCATTGCTTTGTAATGATCCTTCATTTATTTCTTGCTATCAAATTTTTGAATCAAGATGTCCATGGCTGACTGCATATCACTCTTGGCACTTTTATGAGTTATCTTTCCTAATTCAAATCTAGAGATAGAGTAATCATTTATATCAAAATTTTCAATGCTTGCATCCTGTGGAGGTCTTGTAATTTCTAAAAATTTGTGTCCCTTATCTCCAATCATTTTTGAAAGAACCTTTGGCTTTTTTGGCACCTTGGCTTTTACTGACACTAACTTATTAAAATCAAAGTCATCTAGAGAGATGGCTTGTTTTTACTTTATGGTGTAGAAGTTGATAACCATGGTGGAAGCACAGAAGTAATCACATTAGGATCTATCTCCATTGTTGGTTTCACTAGAGCTATAATTGCATAGGTAGTGGAAATAATAGGTGGAGTTTCAGTAAAAACTGCACCTTTTACGAAGTGATCAAAAGTAGAACTATCTCCAATATCAAAAGATGGGTATGAAAAACTAGGAATAGACCCTAAAGAATGGAGAACATCTTAAAAAGTGCTTTAAGGTTTATCAAAAATTATTTTGGAAGGAGAGGGAGATTCAAAAGAGGGAACATTAATAAGAGAAACAGATGAAGGAGCTATAATAGGTGTGTCAAGTAGGGGATAGGAGACTCCCATTTCTTGTTGTACATTCTATTTTGGGGACAAGGTTTCCTCCTCTTGTTGATTTTTAGGCCTATCTTCAATCTCCATCTCTTTCATCAATGGTTCTTTAGTGCTCTATTTATCAACTTCCATATCTTCTATTTTAGATTCTTTTTCCTTGGATTTTGACTTCTTCATCACAAATATGATCTTAGACTTATGTAGCTTGGAAGAATAAGGAACATTACTTTTGTTCTTCATCCTATTCTCTACCTTTCTTATTTTTTCCTTTTGAATCTCAGCTTTTGATCTTATGAAGAATTCTTTCAAAGTAATTCTTTTGTTTCTTAGCCAATTATTGGTGTTTGTCAATATAAGTTCAAATATTTTCCTCAAAGATGCCAGCTCTTTTTGAGACCATTAGATTGGATGGAGAGGGGCATTAACAATATATTTAGTATTGTATCTATCATTAATTAACTCTCCATCATCCACTAGATCCTTAGGAATATAATCAAGTCCTAAATATTTAATCTGCTCAAGAGATAACCTATTATAGTCCATTTTCTAGACATCTTTTTTTATCCTCAAATCTACCCAAACATCTTCTACCATAGGTTCATGGAATGTGTTTTCCTCTTGATTATGTCTTTCATGCCCCTATAGTCAAAGTTTGGTCTTATCTTTAATTGCTTCATGGTTACAAGCTACATCTTAGTTTCCATGACTCTAGCTGTCGCAAAAGTTAATAGTGAATACCAAACAATTTCAACTAGAAATCTGAAACTAGGCTTCTTGAGCTCCATCTATTTATTATGCATGATGATAATTTGTCTACATATCTCTATTAAGACAAATTTATTTGAGGAAAATCTTAGAAGCATATAAGGATGAGCTTAGAAAAATCTAACCTTTAGGTATGAGAAAGAAGGAAACTGTAAGAACATGCATCCAAAATCATTTACTACTGTCCAAGCCTCATCTGACACTCTTCTTTGTTCTAGTTGCGGATAAAAAAGACATAAGAATATTACAAAGAAAACATGATTTACCTTCCTAAAATGATGAATATAACCCTTCAATATTAATTGAGAGTAGTATTGATACACTGTGATTACTCTCCTATCTCCTTCTGATGTTAGACCTAAAAAGATTCTCATTGAAGCTGCAGTATACACCAGATAAGAAGTCATATATAACTTAAAGGTAGTGGATACCTTCATCAATTTTTCATGAAAATTATTACTAATTTGTTCTCCCTAGAATATGGTTTATTTGCCTTGGAGTATTACCATGATGAAGGGATACATCCATTCACGAAACTGTGAGAAAGAGGGCAAACCTCTTATCCTGCTGAGAAGAGTTATTAGATCACCAACTTATTCTATAAATTTAATTATTAGAAAACTCAGTGGCCACCTTGACAAATTTTCCCTTGACATCTTGAGCCATTTATTATTGATTACTTTCTTTGCTTTTTCAAGATTTTTGTCATATTCTTTTTGTGATTCAACAAAATCAAGTTTTAGCACTTCTATAGCAAAAGGGCACATAAACAATTTATCAATGAATTTGGGATCCAATCTAAATACCACATTGTCACTAGCATCCAACACATCCCTAGTATCTTTATTATAAAATTGAGCACACTGAAGAATAAATTCCATGTTTTGAGCTACTATAGGGAAAGAAGATGATAAATGAATATTGCTATCAATTATCTTCTTCATTTCAAAGCTAGGATTGCTTGACTTAGTTATCTCCACAAACTCATCCTTGTCCACATGACTAATCTCTATATCTCTAATGTCATCAACATTAGAAGTAACTGAGGTGATTGGAAAAACACCTTGATATTTATACTTCATCACTTTTGACTTCTTCAGAGAAAACTCAGTCATCTAAAAGAGCTTTTACCAAAAGGATGTTGATGAGGAAAGAAGATCCATAGAAGAAACTCTAACAAAATTCATGATCATGCAACTAGGGAAAGTACTAGTAATATGGGAAAAATGTGTGTTGATGATCATGACTATGGAGATGCGCTTGAAAGGGCTAAAACTCAAGTTGGCCAAAAAACTAGAGGAACGTAGGCTCAAAAAAGAAAAAATTAAAATATCTCAGAGTTAGGAAAATTCAAGAAGATGTTTGCATCGGTGGTGAAATTAACCACCATTATATGCAATGAAAAATTCATGTTCATGCATAGGTGGTTAAAATAACTGTTGATGCATGTTTTTGATCATGTAAAAGTGGAAAAAAGTCCTAACAAGACATATGGCAAGGAAATGAAGGTTTTGATGTCTAAGTGGCAAAAATAACTGCTATTGCAAAAAATATTTGAGTGGCTATTTTCACTGACATTACATATTGTATTAGTCACTAAGTTTTTAACTAGGATAAGATAACAAAAATTGCTGCCCTTACATTATTGTTTAGATGTTTTCATACAACTTTCAAGCAGAAAAAAATGCCATCAATGAAAATGATTTGTTTGTGATGGGAAGTGTGAGAGTGGCTTATTAAAGCCATCATCACCAAGTTATTTGTAGATGGTTTTCAACTAGATTTGGTGAGGATAAAACCTTAGTCAAGTTGAAACACTGACTTAACATGCAAAATGAAAACCTAGGGAAAAACAAAAAAAAAACCAAGGTTGATGACACACAAGACAAAGCAAAATGAAAAATAAAAATTAAACTTCAGTAGAAAACACTCAAAAAATGAAATGCTAGAAGTAGAAAACAACTTATCTGCAAGTTCAAAACCCTAAGCTTGGCAGTGGTGAATTTGAAATCTTCCTTCATTTGTGTGGTTGAGTGGTTATAGGGAAGGGTCTAGAAAAATTTAAATAAAATAAATGACAAACAAAATGCATTTAAAAGCTCAAAATAAGATTTTAAAACTTGGCACATGTGGCCATAAATGCCACATGAAATTCAAGATTTTGAAAATCTCTACTCGGGCAAAAAAATTTGCTGCCCTAACATGTGCCATGGGATAGAAAATGCATTGGTGGAAAAAAGTTCCGTCGATTCATGTAGAGAAAAAAAAATCATGTAAGGAAGGCAAAAAAGGCTACCCGTGCATAGAGAAAAATAAAATTCACTAACACCCTAAAAAAGATCAAAACTGACATTTTAATCAAATAAAGATTATAATGGGTTTCATGATTTTTGAGAAATTAAGGTGAGAGAATGTTGTAAAATTTCATATGGTGTTAGATAATTTCACTTGAGATCAGAAAAAACTTGTCTTGAATGACAAACTTAGAGTGTAGATTATGAAATAGACAAGTTTCATAGGGGTTGTCCCGAAAATGAGCATAGCTGATTTTGTGAACAACTAGATCTAGTTGGGGAAATTCCATCGATTGAACTTTGAAATGATCAAAGGGAGTAGAATCTAGTCTTTAATTACCTTCATCCATGCCATTGGGCTATGGATTCAAGCTATCAAATAGAAAAAGACACAAATAACTAATCAAAAATACAAAAATAAAAACATAAAACTATACAAATGTACAAATGAACTTATCTGATACTTCAAGGATTGAAGTGTTTTAGATGTTTCCCACTATGAGGCAACAAGAATGATGTTTCATCTTGATATTCTAGTAAGAAGATATTTCTATCACAGAATTGATGAATGTTGAATGGACCTCTCCACAAGGAATCAAATTTTCCATGCGTTCCTTTTGGTTCTCTCCTCTAATTCCACAACAAGACTTGATCTCCAATCTAAAACTCATGAATCCTTACTTTCTTGTTAAAGAGTTTATTTACCTGATTTTGATGCTCAACAATACGGTCCACTACCATAGTTCATTGCACTTCTAGTTTAGTTAGGTACATGATCCTTTTATCAATAGAATTTTCAAAAGATTTATCTTCTACTTCCTTTGCCAACTTCAGTGCTGGTAGTTCTAAGGTAATCAATATCTCTGCATTTAGACCATATAGAAGCTAAAGTGGTGACATACCTATTACCCTCTTAGGGGTAATCCTATCTGCTCATAAAGCATCAAATAACTCTTTATGCCAAGTTCTCTGATTGCTATGTACCAATTTATTGATAATAGTAACCAAATTCTTGTTATTTGATTTTCCATGACCATTTCCTTATAGATAATAGTCTGAGGAGTGGGAAATAATGATATCGTGTTTGTAGAGAAAGTTAGTAATCTCATGGGAAGAGAAACAAGTAGCATTATTTGCTATAATTTTGTTTTGAACTCTAAATCAGGAAATAATATTTTCCTTAAATAAATTACATATCACTTCGGAAGTAGCATGCTTAATTGGCATGGATTCCACCCACTTGGTAAAATAGTCTATTGTGGTGAGGACATAGTCATATCTAACACTTGAGGGTGGGTTCATAGAGCCAATGAAGTTGATACCCCATTGCTAAAAAGGTTCTTCAATTACCACCAATTTGAGTGATAATGCCATCAACTTAGATTTCCAAATGAACTATTGACACAACTCACACCTACGTACCCAACTATACACATTTTGAAATAGTGTAGGCCAATAGTATCTAGCTCATAGGATATTGTGAGCTATTATGGGTGTAGAACAATGTCCTCCACAAGTAAAATTTTATAAATACTCTAAAAGTTTACTTTATTTCACTTTATCCACGTAATGAAAAAATACTCCATCAGGGCTTCTTTTGTACAAACAATTGTCCCATAAGATGTAGTTAACAACCTTCAACTTAAAAGTTCTTTTCTCCTTATAAGATATATGGGTAGGACACTCACCATAGGTAAGAAAATGAGTGATATTTGAATACCACTCATCAATAGTAGTGACAAAAAAAACTATTGGCATGTCCTCAACTTCTACTTCTTCATCCCCTGTTTCTTTTGGTACGTTATCAGTAATCAATTAACACAAGCCTCTTCCATGCAAAAGCTTAGTAGATTTGATATCAAGATCAAACTCTTAGATCTTGAAAATCTAATTTCCCCTTTTATTATCGAACTCTTGTTGAGTTAGAATAGACTTTACTATTGTATCAGGAACTAGAATAACAATATGTGAATTCATGATATAGAATCAAAAATGCTTTACCACCTTAACCATGTCATAAGCATGATTTTTCATGTTTGAATATTTCAATTCATGATATTTGAGAGGACAACTCATAAATGATATGGAATATTCCACACTTTCTCCATTCTACTAAACTAAAATGGTTGAAAGTGTATCTTCAGAAGCGTAGCTATATACTATAAAATCTTTGGTATAGTCTAGACAAACAAGGACTAGAGCATGAGAAATAGCACTATCGATATCTTTAAATGCCACTTTGCCTTCCATAGTCCAACTAAAATTATCCTTACACTTCATCATGTTGAAAATGTGACAGGTTTTCTTTGCAAATTCAAGAATGAACTTTCGCAGAAAATTGACCTTTCCAAAGAAAAAATGAACTACAATATTAATAGTAGGTAGAGTAAGATTTTGAATAGATTTGAATATCTTTGAATCAATTTTAGTGTTTTCTCAAGATACAATGTGACTGAGAAGTTTACCTTTTGTAACCCCAAAAATTGACTTCTTAGGATTGAAAAAATACCATTTTACCAGAAACATTCCAACACTTGTCGTAAATGATGTGCATGATTAGAATGGTGTTTAGAGAAAATAGTCAAGTCATTAAGATACAACATGATGAACTTCCCTATTTTATCTCTGAAGGCAAGGTCCATTGATCTCTAGAATGTGGCACTAGCATTGATCAGACCAAAAGGTATTCTATGATATGCAAATATGCCCCAAGGTGCAGTGAAAGTGGTTTTATACTGATCTGCTTCATTAAATTCCACTTGATTATACCTTAAAAAAACTAACATAGACAACATTTCTGAATCAGTTATTATTTGCAATACTTGGTCCATGAGGGGTAGGGGTAGTTATCCTTTAGAGAAGATTGGTTAAGATTCTTAAAATCAACACAAAGGATAACTACCCTTTGTCATTAAGATACAACATGATGAAATTCCCTATTTTATCTCTGAAGGCAAGGTCCATTGATCTCTAGAATGTGGCACTAGCATTGATCAGACCAAAAGGTATTTTATGATATGCAAATATGCCCCAAGATGTAGTGAAATTAGTTTTATATTGATCTACTTCATTAAATTCCACTTGATTATACCTAAAAAAATATCTAACATAGACAACATTTCTAAATTAGTTATTATTTGCAATACTTGGTCCATGAGGGGTAGGGGGTAGTTATCCTTTAGAGAAGATTGGTAAGATTCTTAAAATCAACACAAATATGAATATCTATACTCTTTTTCCTTACAAGAACTATGTTTGTGATCCAGGTGGAATGATGGATTGGAAAAATTATCCTTACATTCAAGATCTTTTGAATCTTAGAAAGGATAGTACCTGATATTTTGGCGTTATATTGCCTTTATTTCTACTTGTGAGGCAATGACCCAGCTTTAAGAGAAATTTCATGCTTAATTTCCTTAGTCCTGAAGGACTTTAGATCATCATAAGAATATGCCAAAACATCAATGTAATGTCAGAGGAGAGTAATGAATTTGAACTTTTCATTGTCAATGCAACATTTCTCAATGTTGACCATTTTGGGATCTACCTCTGAACTCAAATTTACTTGCTTAAATTCCATAGAAGAACTTGAATCCATTTGTTGTTGCTACTTAATATATCTATCATGCTTATCAAATATATTTTCAAGTGAAACTAAATATTTTGGAATTTTATTCCATTTTAGTTAAATAAACTCTTCACTAGTTTGTGAATCTATTTCAAAAACTGATTCTTGTTGTGGAGATTCACTACCTTCAAAATAAAGCTCATCAAAACTATCTATCTTTTCTAGAAAAGCAATAATTTGATTATCACCATTGAACACATGCTAATGATCAGCATTATCAGGTACACTTGATCAAAATACTATCTTAATAGTGTATTTGTTTCCTTTAAAATATTTATGAGGAACCATGAGAGTTGCGAAGATGACTAACAAATCTGCACGATCATTAAACTCTTTTGGTACTATAGAGATATCAGAATCTTTCATTTTTGGTTTGATACAAATTTCTCACTTGACAAAATACTAATTAAGCATCTCCTTGAGCATAAAAAATCGTAACACCTTTAGCATGAGTAGCTTTTAACCCAAGCAACAATGATTCATATTCGGTGGTGTTTTTGGTATTGTCAAATTACAACTTATATGAGTAAGGGAAAATATCTCCTTGTGGGGATATCAAAAAAATTTTGGCTCTAGAATTGGTAGAAGAACAACTGCCATCAAATTCTAAAACCCAGACCTCATTAAAATTTGATTTTTTGAAGTTTCTTTAATTAGAAGATTCCTCTTCATTAGTGAGGGAAGAATTTGGAATTATTATGCGTTCACCTAAAATTTCATCTGAAAACTCTTTTGGTTCATTAGAAACATCTTCAGTGGACAGGAAATAATTATCCATTCACAAGGATTTGAAAAAAATTTGAGCTTCGAGATTTGTCGTTTGGGTAACAATATATTTTGCCTCTTTTTCAAGAAGCAACTTTTGCATGATGCCTTTAATAGGTATCCTTACTTCAGATAGATCCATGTTCAACTCCCCACCTACATCCTTACAAAAATTACATTTGAGCAGAATGCCATAAAAAGCTGGAACATCATCTACTAAGATTGTCATCTTAATTCTCTTGTCTGGAAAAGCCATAAATGCAAATTGAGTATCTTTGATTTGACCAAAAAGTGGTACTTGCTTATTTTTAATGGAGAAACATCTCCCAAAAATCTTAGTTAAGGTGAGACTGAGGGAATCTACTACCTTGGTAGGCATAACATTATTAGAGGCTCCAGAATCTATTATGTAATTACTCAACTTGTGACCATTTACCAATAAATAAACATATAAAGGTTATATTTTTATAAAGGAAACAAGGGGAGTAGTGACAAGATTATTTTGGGTAGATTTGTTCTTTGAGTAATCATGAGTCATTTTTGAAAAATCTTGTCATGTAGGGATATTTTTATTTTTGATATATTTAGCCAACCAATCAAATTATTTAGGATTAAGCTTGTAAATACTCAACTTCAGACATTTGGTTCTTAGTCTTCCTATCA
Source organism: Torreya grandis (assembly GCA_037957365.1). Taxonomy (NCBI): domain Eukaryota; kingdom Viridiplantae; phylum Streptophyta; class Pinopsida; order Cupressales; family Taxaceae; genus Torreya; species Torreya grandis. Next base: position 466,049 of record JARHVA010002183.1, read on the forward strand.
TGATCTATTATGTCGAATAGCTAGAATGAACTAGAAATAGAGGAAATAAATCCATCATTCTAATTTTTATTTGATATCGTATTGGTTTGAGGGATGGAAGCAAAAGATATAGGGTTGTTAGATTTACTTACTTATTGCTTATCAGGTCTTTTAATTGGAAAGGGAGGGAAGTTCCTCATTTAGCAATTGAGATCACTGGTTGAAGTTTTTATCTTTATTTTACCTTATCAACTTGCTGATTTGGGTGATTTTAGGACCTAATAAAAACAACATATACTCCATGATACACTTCTCCTTTTTTAGCTTCATCTTGGTAATTTAGAAAACTAATGGTGGAGTTACCAGCTAATTCTTCTTCTCCTTATGTAAAGAGATTAACATCATTCTCTTGGTCTAACTCAGGTTGGAAAGAATGATCATGTTTAGCTTCATAATAACCAACTACTAAGTTGACTGATGTTGTTTCAATGGCAAGCTTCCCTTGTATAGAAGGAAGATGATTGGATTGGTCTTGATTTTTAGCAACATTGCCTTGATATGAATTGTTAGGAAACGTCCTCCTTGGTATATCCTAATAAGAAGGAGGAGCAAACATACCTTGGGCATTTGCCTTTTTAGAGCTAGTAATTAATTTGCTAACTTTTGCACCATAGTGTTGGTGGTGCTTGTGGAAAAAATTTCAGTAGAAGAGGAAAATCTACTTTTATTGGAATCTCTTCTTATCTTACTTATAAGGATAAAATCATCTTTGACTTTGGTAGCCAAAAGATGAGCGACAGGAAGATCTACAAGGCCAGCTCACCTTAATAGAAAACTCCAAAAAGTTAAGAATTGATAAAGAAGCACTTAAGATTCTCTAGTGTTCGTTGAGCAATTTTAGGAATCCTATTTCTCAGCTTATTGAATTTAGTGATGAAGTCTCTCATAGGCTCATGAGGCTCCTTATTCATCTATGTAAGTTGAGTTAATAAAGTGTGTGCATCTTCTTTGGGTTTGAACCTAGTCTCAAACTTGGTACTGAGAGTGTTCCAATTGATTATAGTCTGAGCTTGAAGATGATAAAACCAATCTACGGCAACACCTTGTAGTGTTTCTAAAAAAAATCTTACTGCTACATCTTCATGTTCAACCCTTATCACACCACAAGCTATATAGAAAGCTACAATGTGTTCATTAGGGTGAACATTTCCATCACCATAGAATTTGGAAAAATTCTTTCTCAAACTATGAGGTAGTTCATGCAAAGGCGGGGTTAAATTTAAAGGACCAAAAGTATTACCCCAAGGGCCTTGGGCTACCATGATATGATGATTAAAAGGTAGGATAATAAACCTTTTTGGATTATGTATAGACAAAATTCTATTATCACTAGAATTACAAGCTTCACCTAGTATTGGAGACCTGACGTTGGTAGGAGGAAAACTCCTGGTTTGCTAAAGGCAAGATTGTAGAGACAAGAGATCAAAATTATTTTGTTGTATCAACTCAAATATAAGATCAATAATACCTTGAGCTCTCTGGATTCATGTGTATCATGAATCTTCTAGAATGTAGAATGGAAAATAAATGGAAATGCTTTAACTCAAAGTGCGAGGCTTCAAATTATGTAATCAATTCCCAGCAAAGTTTCCAAAAACTATTGGGTGAATATTTTGTCATTAACTAAATGAAGGCAAAATGGTTATTATACATAGTGTAATGAGATAAATATGTCCTCTCAATAAGGAGAGGTTATCTATAAACTATCACAAACTAATCTAAACTAAATATTAATTTAGGGGTGAGACCACATCATCCATTTCTCTTTTTTTTTAAATTATGTTTACAAAATAAAAGAACACTTTCTTGATATTTGACTGAAAAACTAAAAAACCCATGAGAACACAAAGTATATCATTGCTTCTTTTGCTGATTTATAACTTAGATCATAGTAGAAGGAGGTGCAACCCAAAGTCTTCATCAAAAACTACAACATAATATATAATCATAAAAGATAATAGTAGTTTAAAGCCTTTCCAATATCCTTTGCTTTAAATCACCAAAACACAAACTAAAGATAATTATTGTAGCACAAAGTCTCCATAATCAACTTTAGAACATCTCCTAGATTATTTTCACTCACACTACTATTTAATCAAATAGATAAGATTGTATTAGGAAAAGGACATAAGAACAATTTCTATTACAACAAAAGTTATTTCAACACAAAGTTTGAAATATCACTTGCTTTCACATTCACTTGATAAAATTTGATTTACAATTTGAAATCAAAGCCTCAAAATGCTTTTCAATTTTGGTAGAGTTTTGTTTCAATAACTAAAAAGCTCCTTTTACAAAAGAGGCCCTCTTTATTTATAAGGAGAGGCCTTGAGAAAATTTAGCAAAAACCTAACTACTTTGGCCTATTAAAAAATAAGAGTCCTTATTGACTTGGGACTTATTATTTTTTTACATGTAATTACATATGAAAAAAGTACATGTAAAAATGTCCAGAGCTATTTCAAAAGTACATGTGAAAAATAAAAAATAAACTAAAGAAAAAATCTGCTTCAATTTGTGTCACCATCTTTCTTCATGTGAGCTTCATACATAGTGAAAGCTTCTTTCATCCTAATACTGTCTGGACTAACAATGTTCTTTAAAATTATCTTGGCTCTAAATATGGCATCTCTTACTATGGTGACTGATTTTGTATGACTAGTTAACTTGGTTTTTAAATTATCTAGAGTCAATCGATTGTCTATGATATTGTCCACAGAGGTTATATAAAATGTTCTATTTTCAAATTCTTTCTAGAACATATCTTTAAATTATTGAATCATTTCTTCTGCAAAAAGGAATTGGTTATCTTACAATGTAAGCTTGCAAGGTAGCTACTTCAATTTATGTAAGAAATTGACATCACTTTGCTCACTGAGTTTTGTTATAGATTCAAGGTCACTAATCAGATCTTTAAGCACATGAATCTTATATGCCAATGCCTCTTTAGTTTTGATATAAGAGTCCTTATCAGTAATGGCACCAATTGATATTAGAGTGCTTATCTTAGGTATTCTCATGTCCACCCATTTATCAAGATATTTTTCTATGCTTTCAATATTTTGAAAAACAACATCAATGAGATCATCAAGTTTTGCTCTTATTTTCCTCATTTTTTCTATCTTCTTAGATAACTCTATGAGTAGGGAAATTCCTTATGCATGCATTCTATCCAAGTATTATTTAAGTAATTTTCATTTGAGATGAGTCTTTTCTACTTTCTGAATGATGGGGTCTTCTATAGACATGGCCTCAGGAGTTACTACTTCTGAAGTGAAAGTGATTCTCCTTACCACTACATTTAACTGTTCTACCATTGTTTTGTAGTGATCCTTCATTTCTTTCTCCCTATCAAATTTTGGAATCAAGATGTCCATGGATGACTGCATATCACTCTTGGCACTTTCATGAGTTATCTTGCCTAATTCAACTCTAGAGATAGAGTAATCATTTATATCAAAAATTTTAATTGTTGCATCCTATGGAGGTCTTGCAATTTCTAGAAATTAGTGTCCCTTATCTCTAAGCATTTTTGAAAGAACCTTTGGCTATTTTAGGGCCTTAGCTCTTACTAGCACTAGCTTATTAAAATCAAAGTCATTTGGAGAGATGGGCTGTTTCTTCCTTTTTAGTGTATAAGCTGATAACCATAGTAGAAGCACATAAGTACTCATATTACGATATATCTACATTGTTGGCATCATCAAAACTACACTTGCATGGGTAGTGGAAACAATGGGTGGAGTGTCAGTTAAAATTGCATCTTTTACTAAGTGATCAAAAGTAGAACTATCTCCAATATCAAAAGATGGAGAGGACAAACTAGGAATAGACCCTAAGGAATGGAGAACATCTTAAAAAGTGCTTTGAGGGTTTTCAAAAATTATTTTAAAAGGAGAGGGAGATTCAGAAGAGGGAACATTAATAAGAGAAATAGAAGAAGGAGATACAACAGGTGTGTCAGGTAGGGGAGAAGAGAATCCCATTTATTTTTGTACATTCTCTTGTGGGGACAAGGTTTCCTCCTCTTGTTGAGTTTTAGGCCTATCTTCAATCTCCATCTCTTCCGTCACTAGTTCTTCAGTGCTCTATTTCTCAACTTCCATATCTTCTATTTTAGATTGTTTTTCCATGGCTTTTGACTTCTTCATCACAAATATGATCTTAGGATTATGTGGCTTGGAGGAAGAAGGAAAATCACTTTTTTTATTCATCCTATTCTCTACCTTTCTTCTTGTTTCCTTTTAAATCTTAGCTTCTGATCTTGTGAATAATTCTTTCAAAGCAATTCCTTTGTTTGTTAGCCAATTATTAGTGTTTACCAATATAAGTTCAAATCATTTTCTCAAAGAGGTCAACTCTTTTTGGGACCATTAGATTGGAGGGAGAGGGGAATTAATAATTTGTTTAGTATTGTATCTATCATTAATCAACTCTCCATCATCCACTAGATTCTCAAGAATATCAGCAAGTCTTAACTATTCAATCTGCTCAAGAAATAACCTATTGTAGTCCATTTTTTGGACATCTTCTATCCTCAAATATACCTAAACATCTTCCACCATAGGTTCATGGAATTGGGTTTTCTTCTTGATTATGTCTTTCACACCATTGTAGTCAATGTTTTGTCTTCTCTTGAATTGCTTCATGGTTACAAGCTGCATCTTAGTTTCCATGACTCTGGCCCTCATAACAGTTAATAATTAATACCTACCAATTTCAACTGGGAATCTGAAACCAAGCTTCTTGAGATCCATCTATTTATTATGAATGATGATCATTTGTTTGCATATATCTAATAAGACTAATTTGTCTGAGGAAAATCTTGGAAGCACATAAAGATGACTTTGGAAAAAGCTAACCCTTAGGTATGAGAAAGAAAGAAACTGTACGAACATGCATCCAAAATCATTTACTACTATCCAAGCTTCATTTGATACTCTTGTTTATTCTATTTAAGGATCAAAAACACATAAAAATACTACAAAGAAAGCATCATTTACTCTCCTAAAATGATGAATTTAACCCTTCAATATTAATTGAGATTAGTATTCATACACTGGGATTACTCTCCTATCTCCTTTTGATGTTAGACCTGGAAAGATTCTCATTGAAGCTGTAGTATATATCAGATAAGAAGTCATATATAAATTAAAGGTAGTGGATACCTTTATCAAATTTTTATGCAAAGCATTACTGATTTGTTCTCCATAGAAGATGGTTTGTTTTCCTTAGAGTATTACCTTGATTAATGGATACATCCATTCATGGAACTGTGAGAAAGAGGGCAAACCTCTTACCCTAATGAGAAGAGTTATCAGATCATCAACTTCTTCTATAAAATCTCTTGTCAAAAAACTCTGTGGCCACCTTGACAAATTTGCCCTTGATGTCTTGAGCTATTTATTATTGACTACCTTCTTTGATTTTTCAAGATTTTTGTCATATTATTTTTGTGCTTTAACAAAATCAAGTTTTATCACTTCTATAGTAGGAGGGCACATAAACACTTTATCAATGAATTTGGGATCTAGTCTAATTACTACATTGCCACTAGCATCCACCACAACCCTAGTATCTTTATTATAAAATTGAGCACACTAAAAAATGAATTCTATGTTGTGAGCTGCTACAGGGAAAGAAGATACCAAATGAATATTGCTATCAATTATCTTCTTCATTTTAAAGCTGGGATTTCTTGACTTAGTTCTCTCCACAAACTCAACCATCTCCACATGACCAATCTCTATATCTCTAATGTCATCAACATTAAAATTAATTGAGGTGATTGGAAAAACACCTTGATATTTATACTTCATCACTTTTAACTTCTTCAGAGAAAACTCAATAATCTAAAAGAGATTTTACTAAAAGGATGTTGATGAGAAAAGAAGATCCACATAAAAAACTGCAACACAAATTCATAATCAAGCAATTAGGGAAAGTATTATCAATCTGAGAGAACTGCATGTTGATGATCATGACTATGGAGATGTGCTTAAAAGGGCTTAAATGCAAGCAGGCCAAAAAACTAAAGCAAAGTGGGCTTGGAAAAGAAAAATTTAAAATATCCTAGAGTTAGGAAAATTCAAGAAGATGTTTGCATTGGTGGTAAAATTAACCACTGTTACATGCAAAGAAAAATTCATGTTCATGCATAGGTAGTGAAAATAACCATTGATGCATGTCGTTTATCATGTAAGAGCAACAAAAAATGCTAATAAGGCATATGGCAAGAAAATGAAGGTTTTGATGTCCAAGCGATGAAAATAACCACTATTGCAGGAAATGTTTAAGTAGTTGTTTTCATTGACATTACATATTGTATTAGTCATTAAGTTTCTGACTAGGATAAGATGGAAAATTTTTCCACCTTTAATCTATTTTTTGACTTTTTCATACAACTTTCAAGTGGCAAAAAATGTCGTCAATGAAAATGATTTGTTTGCGATGGGAAGTGTGAGAGAGGCTTATTAAAGTCATCATCACCAAGTTATTTTTAAATGGTTTTCAACTAGATTTGGTGAGGGTAAAACCTTAGTTAGGTCAAAACACTGACTTGACACATACAACAAAAACCTAGGTCAAAATGAAGAAAAAAACAAGGTCAATGACACACAAGACAAAGTAAAATGAAAAAGAAAAATTAAACTTCAGAAAAAAACAATAAAAAATGAAACACTAGATGTAGAAAACAACTTACCTAGAAAGTTTGAAACCCTAATCTTGGAGGTGGTGAATTAAAACTCTTCCTTCATTCATGTAGTTGAGTAGTTGCAGGGAAGGGTCTAGGAAACTTGAAATAAAAGAAATGACAAACAAAATACATTTAAAAGTTCAAAACAAGATTTTAAAACTCGGTGCATGCGGCCATAATTACCACATGAAATTCAATATTTTGAAAATATCTGCTCAAGTGGAAAAATTTGCTGCCCTGACATGTGCCATGGGCTAGATCATGCATTGGTGGTAAAAAGTTCCACCGATGCATATAGAGAAAAAAATCATGTAAGGGTGGTAAAAAAGGTTTCCCTTGCATAGAGAAAAATAAAAATCACTAACACCCTAAAAATTATCAAAACTAACATTTTGATTAAATAAAGATTACAATAGGTTTCATGATTTTTGATAAATTGAGGTGAGGGAATGTTGTAAACTTTCATAGGGTGTTATACAACTTCACTTGAGATCAAGAGAAACTTGTCTCAAACGATGAACTTAGAGTGTAGATTATGAAATGTACAAGTTTCATAGGGGTTGTCCACAAAATAAGCGTAATTGATTTTGGGAACAATAATGTGTTAGTAGAGGTTCCTATAATTACACTAGAACATGTTAATTATAGGGATGACTTATGCAGTAGAGAGTAGAACAAGGCGTAAAATTGATGGGAATAATATAAACCATCCCTAGTGTCTTTAATTAGATTGAAGGATAGGTCAAAGTAGAGATAAATAAAACCAAAATCATAACTAGTATCACATCAATTCACATAATAAAGTAAAATAGAGTAATAATTGTGTATACACCATACATAAAAGAAAATAAAGAAATACCATAATAATATAATTGTTATTAATCTCTATTAACACATTGAACTAGATTCTATTACATAAAAGTACTATTATATCCTTTTAAAATCTTGTTGTCTCTTCACCTTCCAATCTTTTGAGATATGAAATGAAAGACTCTGTGCATTCTCCCAATATTCGATTAGGATTACAAGTCTGAACATGTACAAAGCTATATAAAATACAAAATAAAACATTTTGCACATGTGTTTATCTTATATACTTCATATTTTTAACAAGATCCATTCTTTGTCTAACACTTTCCTAGACTTAATTATTTATCTCATCTTGAGACAAAGCTACAACTAATTTGAATTGAGCTTGAAAGGTAAGTCATAAATAAAATTCGTAGTAATTTCTCCAGATATCATTACTGATTTTCACCCTTTTGTACATTACTTAGCCACCCTTTTGGGGTTTTAACTAAGTAGCATATTAGCTTTCTGCCCTTTTAGGTTTTAAATAGACTAACATAACCATATGGCTGCCCTTTATGGGTTTTTAACCATTTTGGCCCCACTCCTAATGTTTAGACTATTTTAATTTTTTTTGAATCTATTGGAAGTTGAAAAATGTAGTGTGTAAACCTTACAACTATGGTTGGGAGGTTGTTTTACTTGGAAACTATGAAGGTTTTTATTGTTGAGTAGCTGCTAGTGCAATGTCTCTTAATGTATCTAATAATAAAGGTATCTAAGAAGACTTTGCTTGTGTGTTTATCTCCCTCTCCTATATGATTTATAGAATTTTTTGTGGAGGAATAAATTGAGGCTCTTCTATTATCTACACAATGGTTGGATCCATTTGAGGTAGATCCTACTTGAGCATTTTCTAGTTAGTGAGTATTTTGCATATCATTACAAGTAGAATGAATAGTCGTACCTAGATCATCATCATGTTTTGTAGGTCTTCATCTTCTACAATTGTAAGCAATGCCTTTGAATTAGATTTTTTATGTTGAATGTCCAAGATGAGCTCACCCAATCTGTCTACTATTATTTGGGCTTGAATGGCTATGAAAGTGTTCCATATTATTTCATTATGCCATACTTGTAGCTTATATATAACATATATAAAATCTAACAATTATTTGAGTTTGGTACTCATTTTATTTGTAGTTACCATTTGATCCTCTAATATAGCTTTATCTTGGTCAGTAGTGGAAAATTTAGGCTTTGTAATGACTAGTGATTGATTCAAATGTTGTCTCTACTTGAGAATATCCTAGGATATCTTCTTGGCTTGTGTTATATTAGTGTCTAGGACCTACTCATATTCCTCCAGGATTTGACACATGACCTATGTTTATGACCTAAGTGTTTCCTTGTGTGTGCAATACCAAAACATTTTTTGTAGCACCCTAGCTCTTTGTAAGTTCTATCAATAGCACCGTGAATTATTTATCTTCTAACATAACCTGATCACCTAGTACTTATGTAACTAAGATGGGATATGTGTTATTGATCAACTACCTCGCATTCACTAGCCTTTACTTCAACCTTATCATCCTATAGTCTTTGGAATTATTGTTCCAAATTTGAAGCCCTCTATGCAATGGATTATTAGAAAATATCTACTCCTTCAATCTATTTGGAGAGATAAAATTGGGTTACATCTAATTATGTTTCCATCATAGTGGTGGAAAGTATCATGGATGTACTCATAGATGTCATAAGAATAGGTGTAAACTAATCAAGTGGAAGAAAGAAAGTAGTCCATTGTGTGGATGTAGTAGGGACATCCCATAGCCATTAACTAGGGATTTTTACTACTTCTTCACTACCCTTATTATGATTGGTGGATTTTATCTCTACTTGTGTTTATACATCCTGGAGTTCCTCAACCTTGGTTGATAATTTTACCTTGGCCTTAGTCTCAACTTTACCCTATGTTCAAGCTTCCTTTTTGGCCTTAGCTCAAGCCTCAACTTTGGCTTTGGATTTAGCCTTAGCTTTAGTGCCATCCTTAAATTTGGCTTCACCTTGATCTTTAGCTTCATATTTAACTTTGGATGCTTGCTCCTTATGTTTCTATTGGATAATTTGCACCTCTTATTGTCACCTTTTCTCTTTTTTTATTGTTTCTTATTTAGATATGCTTATTTAGCCCACTTTTACACAAATTTAGCTTCCTTAAATTTTTTATTTATAGCTTCAAATTATTTGCCTTGATTCTATAAAACCTTCACTTCCTCAGATTTCTATCTAATAGCTTCCACTTCTTTGTCTTATTTTTATACAACCTCTACTTCCATAACTTTCCTTGATTGCTCCATGACTATGTCTTACTTCTTCCATTGTGGACTCTTCATACTTTCCATCATGTTATTTATATTATGTATGCTTGTTATTTTGGTTCCTCAATCCTTTTTTCTTAGTACTTTTCTTTAGGCTCAAGTTTTCCTTGTGTAGTTTTTTATTCCACCAATTCCATAGGCATAGTTATATCCATGGTTCCTCATATCCTTTGATGTTAATGTTGGATTCAGTTTGCTCTAGTGATTATGCTTCACTTATTTGATCTTTTTTGACTAACTTATTTCTTTTGGATTTTTCTATAGGCTTGAGTGTTTGCTTTTGTTTCTTTATACCCTGGGGTTAGGATTGTTGAGCTAGTTGAGTCTATTGTGCACTACTTTGTTCTATAGGTGCACCAAAAGAGACCATCCTTTATTGAACTATTTGTGATGTCTTCATATTTAGATTTGTGCATGGTCACCTGAATAAGGTTTTTATAGGGCTATCTTCTACAAATAAATATACTACGTGCACAATGGATGATCCCATGACTAGGTCTATTGATAATATTTCTACTTCTAACTTATGCCAAGTTGCTTACTATATTATAATGTCAAAAAGGATAGAATTAGGTGGTTGAGTGATATTAATCCAAAGGTCTTACCTTACTTAGTTTCATACTTATCAATTGTGCACTAATTTTCAAAAGAAAAACTCCTCCTCTACATCATACACCTCGATTCTGATGTCTTCCAGGATTGATTAGAGTACTTCTCATTCCTCTACCCCAAACTTAGATAGGTCACACTTAGTAGTTATTTTTATAACCATGGGATGATCAATCCATGACTTTAATTTTTGGGTTATTTTATTTGGCAGAGGTGGTGAGGTTCTACATGTAGGTGGTTTCCTCTTTCCTTTTTCTTGGTGTGTTGGAGCTTGTAGTTATGTCATCTATGTGGGTTATTGTGTAGGTAATTTCTCTACCTATTATTATTGCACCTATGGAGTGATAACTTGTAGTGGAGGTAAAAACCTTACAATTAGGGATTTTTAATACTAGACCTTAAACTTCACTTCAACCATAGAAATGAAGAATGGCATTGCGGTGATAGTTATGGTAACTAAATTATGTACCATGATCTATTTGCCATTATCTAGTTTGGTAACTAATGCATATTAACCTAGGTATTATATGATATATTGAGAAATCTTAGGATGCGATCAAATCAATTTTAAGGATTCCATCCCCCATGTATTGAAACACACCAATTATTTTTAATACTAACATTTTTTGGTCCATACAATGCTTACAAAGGCATTATCAAACCAAAAATTGATATTTACAATTACTAGCCCTAGTGGAGTCTACCATTAGGTGAAATAGAATAGTAGAAATAAGAATTGATATTTAAAGTTATACACAATTCCTAAAATGAACTTTTATATATTTGTGGTAAGCTCAATTGTAAAAAATTAGGCTAGTTAAAATCCTCATGCAGCTTCATCATTTGATAGGCAGTGTCAATGATTCCTCTTGTTATTTGTTTTGCATGCTTTGTGGTTTGCCAGAATATTTTAGTAATACATTGGACCATGATGTGTATGGAATAATTCATAATAAAATCAGTTGGAAGTCCTCATCCTACCCTAGTGGTGTATTATTCTCTGATATCTGGTGAAGTGGTGGCATTGTAGACTTGTATGGTAGTAGATATTTACCATGATTGGGTAGGCTAGTTTTTCATGACATTGAGTGCAAATTAATCCATATTGTAATATATTTATCTAAATGGATACTTATTTTATTTTGTCGAATCAACAATGCAATCATCACTTCATCTAACTTCCCAAATGTAGGCAACTAGAGTAACCATTTAGTGTCGAATCCCCATAGTGGATGTTATAGTGTTAAGGTTCCTGGTTGTGCTGCTCCTTGGGCCTCTTGAGAAAATATATTAGCTTATACCCCATATATGAAATTGAACTATTTTGGATCATTATATTTAATTTTTTAGATCCCTAACCCTATTCCCATTTTTTCTTTTTGGGCATCAGATAGTGGAATCAATAGTTGACCTCTATCCATGGCTTGATGAATGAGTGTAATTGATGATTAGTATGATAAATTGTACCCTAGTTTTAGAAATATTCACAAAGAGATAATTGAAAGGATGATCGTAAAAGTATCTTATTAGCTATAAGATGTAATGTTTGATTAATTTCCACATGCTTCTCTTTTATATCTTTTTAGAACCTAATTTCATGTCATTGCCTCCATTGAATGCATTGATTGCATACACACAAATGTTCTCTTTGAAATTAATTTTATATGTTAGAACTCACCTTTGATAGGGATTTTTGGTGCCTAGGATCTTTTATTTAGTTTTAGGAAATTATTATTGATGAGTAGCTGTCCCTTTAGTTAATTAATTCATTTTATGCATCCACTTGTCATTTTATTTCCAAATCTACTTTGAAACTGCTACAATATTTTGAGATGACACATCATTAACAATCTGACTTGATCATTGTCCTTTTTTCTATCATACCTATCATTTATCTACCTTCTTAGACTTAATTACAAATCTTGGTGTTGTTGTGGCTAGCTATCTTTGATGAGATATCTCAGTAAGGTGGTCACATCTTGTGATGATAACTAGTTCTAGTGGTTATGATGTGTTATGCAGTAATGAGAACACTAAAAAACATTCTAACCTATAAAAACAAAATAAAAAACAAAAAATATTAAAAAAATCCTAACTACATGGTGCTACTTAGCACCCACTCAATTTTTAATAGCATGATAGAGATTAAAGATGATATGGCTTAAGCCTATAGCCATTAACTTATCCCAGTAATATATTTCCCTAAAAATATTTTATCACTATGGTACCCTGTGGTGTCACTTCATGAATTATGTAGGATCCTTTCCATTTTATGCACATCTTTCCTAGGAATACTTTAAATCTACTCTCATAAAGCAATAATGTTTGGTCTGAATAAATTTTCTTAGATCATATATTGTGATCATGCCATGATTTTTGACTTTGTTTATTGATCTATTTCATCCACTATTCTCTTAAATTGACTTATTCCATCTTAGTGAAATCCAACAGTCATGCCCTTAATGAGTCCTAATCCCCTAATCTCATGATCATCATAATGCATAGACTGGGTATAATATATTCCATAGGCATTACTACCTTGAGGCCATATACTAATTGGAAGGAAGTGAACCTAGTAGATATATTATAATGTTTATGATAGGCCCATATAATTATAGGAATGTGATCGTCCCAATCATCTGTCTAGACATTGCAAATTTTTGTCAACATCTTTCCCGAAACATTATTGGATACTTATGCCTGCCCATTGGCCTATGAATGGTAAGCTATGATTTTTGGTGTGATGTCATGAAATCTTCAATGAGAGTCTTAATAGTATTATTGAGAAAGTGCATGTCTCTATCACTTAATAACTTAACTAGACATTTGAACCTCATGATAATGTTTTCATATAAAAACTTGGTAACATCCTTCATACTGTAGATTAAAGTGGTAGTAACTTCCACCCATTTTATGAAATAGTTTGTCATAGTGATAATTTATCTAGTATGAATCCACTTACTTAAGGGAGTTATAGGTCTAATAAAATCAAATCCCCATTATTAAAAAGGCTATTTTAAAATTATAAGAACCAAAATCAAATCATCTCGCTAATTGGGCTTATCCATTCTTTGATAGATGTCGTAGTGTTTAACAACTCTATGCATATCTTAAAAAAGTGTAGAACACCATAAACCACTATGAAGATTTTCCTAGCAGTGGTGTCTCCTATGAAGTGTCCTAAAATATCTTGGTGATCTTCTTGAATAAATTGTGGTCTCTTATGTTCTAGAGCTACTCTACAAAATATATCCATTAATAAGACTATATGGTATATCTTTGGTATCCATTTATTTCATATCCCTCTCTATATAATATGTAGGAAAAGTTCCTTGTTCCAAAATTTTTGCAATATCTTCCATGTTATCAAGAATTTTAGCATTTATAAATAAATGTGCATCAAGGGTTTCATCTTTAAGTTCCTATGGTTTCTCCCTGTTATGAATTCAACTAAGATGATTTGATCCCACACTCTCTCATCCTAGTTTCACATTGATCTAGAATTAGAATTCTTGAAAGAGCTTCAACCAGCTACATATTTATCCCCCTAGAATTGGTTTATTGACTAGGTATCATAATGTCTGGTGGTCCATGAAGAACTCAAAAGGAGTAGCCAATAATTAATGCTTAATATTTTATAATGCAAAAACCATGGCAAGTACTTCTTTCTCGGTGGTTGGGTAATTATTTTCCATAGCTGAGAGTTTCTTACTTGTAAAATGTATTGGGTGGTCTAACCTACCTTCACCTAGCTACACTAAAAAAACTCCTACTACAGTGTTCAAAGCATCAACATGTACATATAATAGCTTATTACAATCAAGAAATACCAAGATAGGTATTGTTATCAAACTCTGATTTAACTTGATGAATGTTGTTTGACACTTTAGTATAATTTGGTGTCCTTGCATAGTAGTTTCTCCATGGATTTTCATATAGTTGCATATATTTTTATGAACTTCCTATAATATCTAGTATGACCTAGAAAGGTGTATACTTTAGTTGAGCTGGTACGAGGTGGTATCCCTACTATAACAAAAATTTTAGATGGATTGACCAAAATTCCATTATTGTAAGCCACATGACCCAACAAGACACCAAAAGGTGTAAAGAATAAAAACTTATTTAAATATAAGGTGATGCACAAATCCTAACATCAATATTAGTTTTGATAAGTGCTCTTTAAATAGAGAAAAGACTAACCAATCATATAGATATACCTATAGGAAATCATGAATGAAGTCTTTATATGTATTTACCATAGCTTTGGAAAATATAGTAGGTGCATTCTTTAAACCAAATGGTATTACCTTGTATGCAAATGATCCCCATTTAGTAATGAAGGTAGTATTGACATGATCCTCTTTAGCAACCAAAATTTAGTGATACCCATTGAAATCATCCCTAAAGGAATATACCTCATGCCCAACCATGTTTTCAAGCACTTCATTAGTAAAAGGGATAAGAAATGGATCATTAACAAAAGCATCTTTGAGTGCATGATAATATCCACACACCCATATTTATCCTATCTTCTTAGGTTGTACCACTGTGGGACTCACCCATTTTGCCTTTTCAATAGGATAAATAATTCCATCTTCTTGAATTTAATCCAGTTCATCCTTTACTTTAGTTTTCATATTAGGATTGAATTTGTAGGGTCACTTTTGAATCAGGAATGCACATTATTTTAACTCGATATGTATTTATCCAAGATATGGATCTATGAATTTGGATTCTGAGAATTTGATTGGAAACACATCCTGGTAATCTCTTAATAAATATAGGGCTTCAAAGATATGCTCTTATCCCCAGTAATATCCCATTATTGAAAGCTTCGGGGATGCTTCTATTCTCATATTTCCTTGAGCCTTTTAAAATAAAACTCTTGATATATCTTTCTTAATCCACTAGGAATAATATATTTTAAAATGCATTTTCCTTCTCACTAGGAATGTCAATATTGCATAGTTTCTCCTCTTCTACTTGCTGTGCACTTTGGACTAGTTTAGACTCTTCTTCACATTGCAGTTCAAAGAATCCTTCTAAATTGAGATCCCCATCACTATCACTATCATTGGTGTGTGAAATAAATTTAGAAATGATAAGAAATCAATTAAGAATGCAATCTTAATATAAGGTAAATTCAACCTATGTAAGAGAAACAAACAAAGAAATTAGAAAACATAAACGTATACTTCAAATGTGCAATCCTTCTTCATTGTGATGTAAAATTTATTTTCTCTTCAAAAATGTGGTGCTCACTCATCCAATGAAAAGGAAAATGAGAAAAATTATGGCACAAAAGGGGTTTTTATATGATTTGATTTTCTTTGATTCACTTTTGAATTGGATAGAAATTTGTTAGCATAAGTCAAGATTTTGATTCTTGAAAATGAAGGTTTTCAAGATTATTTATAGATTTTTGGAGGAAAATCCATAAGTGGAGGATTATTTGGATTTATTAAATGATCTAAATAATCAATGGTGGCTAATGAGTCCTCCCCCATGAGTATGAAGACCATTTCAAATGGTTGAGAGAAGTATGGGATTGGTTAGCTGAGTTAGTAGGAATAAGTCAAGCACCTTGACAAATTAGGGGATGACTCATAAGAGGTTGAGAAAGTTGTGAGTTTGGTTGGGATGAGGAAGAAAATGGTGGAAGATGTTGGATGAGGTGTAAAATCTATATTTTATATTTAAAATAATGTTTTAAAGTATGCATAATTGACTAATTTGACTTATTCAATTTTTTAAGGTGGAGGGAGATGTGATAAATTATTTTAAGAAGAATTATTAAATTTATTTTAGGTGCATATAGACACAAAATGAAATTTAGGTGTCTACATTTGCCACTATTTAAAATAGTGTTGCAAAGCAATACCATTTTTAAGAATAATAGAAAAAGTAGAGTGTTGATGATTAAGAAGGAGAAAGTTACCCCAAATGAATGAAAATGAGTGTGATGATACCCCCTCCAGGGTTTGTGTGAGAAAATAGATAAACACTCAAAATTGATAAAATGAGGAAATGGACAAATTGACATGGAAAAATGATAAATCAACTTACTGTAGAATTGATGTTAGACTTGTAAGATGTTCAGTGTGTAAAAAGGTTTCCCCTAGTTAATTAAAACTAAAGTATGGATTTGAGAAACAATAGTTTAACCATTTATAGATTACATGATTAATTTTTTGCTAATGATACAAGCGTCAATTGAGCAGTTGTGGGAACTATATATCCCAATGATAATAAGCTATAGATCTAAAAATAGAAAAAATATATTGAATTATAAATGATTATGTTTATTTTACATAGATAAATTATTGTAAGATATTGAAAACAAATTTAGAATAAATTGATTTAATATATCCTATAAATTTGAAAAAATGGATGAAGAATGAGTATGATGGAGGAATGGGGGGGGGGAATATTTGGTAGGGGAGAAAAATCTAAGTAGAACAAATAGGGTATATAAATTCATTTGAGAAAATTTAATTTTCAAATTTATTTACTAATAAAATTGATTTGAGAGTTTTGTTATTAGACATTAGAGTACTACGAGCATTGAGCAGAGCAATGAGGAGGTTCCAGAGACTTGAGAGGAGTAGGCCTCCAATAAATGAGTTTAAATTTGTATTTTTTACATTTATGTCATTAATTTGGGTGGTAAGTGATAGAAAATAATTTTTTTTTGTTGCCAAAATGGAAAATTTGGCATATAAATTAGTGAATTCACTATAGGCAACTACAAATTCATAAAATGTAGTGGCAATTTTATAAAATAGAGAAGAAAAATAATGTTAGATTAATAAAGGTAATTTCACTATTTAGTAGTGGCAAAATCATTCAACAAAGGAGTGAAATCATTGGTCAGAGAAGCAAATTTGTTCAAGTGAGTAGCGAATTCATTGAAGTGGGTTATAGGTGAATTTGAAAGGATTGATAGTGAATTTGCATATTGTGTTGTTAAGAATGATGAAAGTGAATGAACTGAAAATGTTTGTTTGGTTTTTGTTATTTTTGTTGAATGATTATAATGTAGTGATAATTTTGAATTTAATGCTAAGAAAAATTAATTAAATGCTAACGTATGTGATTTGCAGGAGGTATTACCAATGTTTATTACTGAAGAGGAGATACCTAGAGTGATGACGTGGATGAAGAGCTTCATAGAGCATGAGTTTGACATTCTAGAGGTGAGTGACTTATCATACATTACATAGATGATAGAGATTCAAGTAGATAGAGAGATTCTTACAACACTTACTAAGAGATGGCAAGTGAGACTAGTATATTTTACTTTTTGATAGGGAGATGACTATCACATTAGAGAATGTGTATTGGATTTTGGGTATTTTGATAAGAGGGAGATGTGTATACTGGGGACAAGGTCCATAGGAGATCACATTATTTAGGATTTTTGGTAATGGGTTAATTTTTATTGTTAGAGGTGATATTGATGTGGAATATTACTAAGAGATGGGTTATTTGACTATTGTACTCATGGATATTATGCCATCTCTTACTAAGAGATGGAAAGTGAGATTCAAGTAGATAGAGAGCTTCTTACAACACTTATTTGAATATTGTACTCATGGATATTATCAGTGGTAGTATGCTACCTAACAAGAGTGGGAGATTATGTCATATTGGTCTTCTATATGTGATTGGATACATGATGGAAATGGGTGAGAGATTTGCATGGGGTCCATGATTGTTATGACATTTGTATCAGTATTTGCATCATGTAATTTATTCAAATTAGAGAGAGATTGGCATGTTTACATTGATACATATGTGGTGCTAGGAGTACATTACTATAGGAAGGCTGATTGGACATAAGATCAATTGATCTGATGATGAAACATTGGACTATGGGTGGCATGTGATTATTAGGACATGCCGTAGACACCAAAATTACATCACACACATGCATAACTACTTGTGTTTCAACCCGCTTCGATTCCATTTTAATAATTAACCTTCCTAACCCATGTTTTTACCCCTAAAACATTTAATTAATTTAAAAATATTTAATTAAGTTAATTAAAAACTACGTATGCCACCTTACTTGGTCACCTCATCCTAAGACTAATTCTTACCCTCTAAATCACCTCAAGACTTAGTCTCCTAATCCTAACTACCCATGACTTTTTCTCACCCCTAACTTAAATTCCTAACTAACTACATTTTTATTAACCTCACATTTCTACCATTTTCTAACAGATACCACACTTGGCAAGAGAAGGAACAAAAAATAGGCTAAAAATAACACTTTTACCTATTCTCATGCCACTGACGTCGGTCAACCCTTGGTCAACATCTATGGGATCACCAATGTTGATTACTTAAGCGAAATTCCAAACTAATATTTAGGTCAATAGAAATTAGAAAAATAAATCATTTGCATACAAGCTTTGGTATTCAACTTTCTACATCCAATCTTACCATTACTCTACATAAATTAGTATATATTAGGAATTGATATACTGTACAGAGCTTGGATTCTTTTGAACTGGTAGCACATGCTTGTCTTTTTTGTTCACATATTGCTTGAACATGCCTAATCAAAGCCATCTATTTGACACTCATAGTTTATCCATTTCACCAGCTCAGTATATCTCTATGTTTTGTAATTCCTTTAAACAGTCATTTTATAATTACTTTACATTATACTATTTATCATTTTATGAATGCCCCGACTCTCCCTATGAAGGATTTGTAAAAATCCTTCACCTATTTACCTCTACTTCAAACATACCAATCCTCTATCTAGAGCCACCTGAATCTTACCTACTCCCTAACGGCTCTTCCCAACCTCACAAACCTGACCAACATCTACCTCCCAGCTCAGAAAAGTCTCTTAAAATCTCCAAAGAACCTACTACCCCTATTGACATTAGTCACATGAATGACATTGGTCATATCTCCTTATTGACATTGGTAGTCTAACCAACATCAAAAAATTTCATTTACATCAACTTCTCTAAGCCTGACTAAAAAACCTCTAAAAATACTAATAACTCACATTACTTTCATGGTATCACTCTCTGCTACATTTAGACTACAAGAATAGTACACATATCTCTCTCTTATTCTCTCTTTCATTTTGTTATTCATTATCATTTTGTTTCAAAAATTGGACTGTCATCCCTAAAGAATTTTGACACTTCTAAGAACAAGCACGTAGCTTGACAACCCACTCATATTTCTACTAAGAAATATTTTTGGTGGTAGTGCTTTCTTATTCCCAGGTAGTTCTCCCTACCCAAAATGAGTGCTCAAAATTATCTGGATACAACACAAAACCAATCCAGGTTCTCTCTAATCTCTAATCCCTACCATTCATCTTTATTTCTCCTTAAACATCAAATATATTCAACATTTAGTGAGACATTTCTATCATGCCCGATGGGACCCTGGAGTTTTCCTTGGGTTCATTGCTTGTTTTAAGCATTCGTATAGGTGCATTATAGTGAAAATTTCATTCCTTGTACTTTCTCCCTCTTTTTTTTTCTCAAAATGAAATATTTAAAATTTTATTTTCTGTTTAAAGGCAATAAACTAAAATTTATTCTTCCTTTCCACTCTCTCTTTCTTTTACCTCAAAAAGAAACTTATCATTTCTCTTACAAGTTAAAAATACTCTCTTATTTATCTCTTTCTTTCATGCACATTAGGATAGTGAAACTCATTATCTTCTCTTATTTCATTATTGTTTTAATTTGAATCAAAACACTTTAGATTTGTGTTTAAAACTTACTGCACTTCATTGTTTGCTTGTTGCATATTAGCTCACCTAGTTAATAATAAGCATTATGAATGAATTGTAGTACACCAATGTTACACTACTAGATCACACTCACAAAAACAAACATCTAAAATCACTTGAGACAAGGTCCATCAAGATTTCATCACCTGGTGGATCACCTTACCCTACATGGCTATCTTATTTGGATTTCAACACCAAGGGGAGAACCCACTCCATTCTCTAGCAGAGTATAAACTCTAGATAGATGGTGTATTTTGGCTAAGTAGCATATCTTGGATTTAGATCCATGAAGTGTGGGGAGAAATATCCTATAACAAACCACATACTTGGTCTAACATATTATTGATGACGAAAATTGTGCTTGATCTTAATCAATCAACAATGGGAAGTTTCAAGCTGTGGGACATTGTGGCTTGAAACAACCTCCAAATTTTAGAGAAGATGATCTCTTCTTTTGTATCAAGTGTTTGGGGAAAAGGGGTAGGAAATTAAAGAGAAACACAAATTCAGGAATTGAAACCTAACTATGGCAATGTGCCTGAGTGTAATCCTAATCCTAACCTGAGCACAATGAGACTATATATAGGATTCAATTACATTTAAGAGCAAACAAGTGCATGATCAATGTAAAAGATTGAAATAATAGAAACAAAGGCTCACAACAGAGACTTATTTTTCTGAGATACAAAAAATGTCAACAAAGGCATAGTGTTCAATCTTCTGTAAGAATCTTCCAATCACATAAGAGGCACAAAAATCATGTACATCTATGTAGAACTTCCGACTCAAGAAAATGAGACAAAAGCAAATGACATTCCTAATCACAACACTATAAAATATACAGTTTAGACTACTTTGAAAATGACATAGATAACATCAACCAAGGCATAGAGTTCAATCTTCTTAATTCATTTAGCCACATAAAAGGCACAGAAACATGCACAGTTACATCAACTATACAACTCAAGAAAATGAGACAAAAGCAAATGATATTACTGGTCAAAACTCTAGAAAGTCTAAAACTATAAAAAGTCCCCCCTTTATATTTTACAATTCTTCTCCTTTTATAGCCTTAGATATCTCCTTACATCACTCCCTTTCCCGTGCAATTCTACTCTGTCTTTAACTCACAAGGGACAAACAGATGACACTTTCAATGCCTTGGATGCATCATAGTCTTATCAAGAATTACCCTGACTACGGCATGGTGATTCATGTCTAATACCTCCCTTTGTGACTAAATTTCTCATTCCATCACCTACTTAGCGACTCAACTGTCTATTTTGCCTTTGCTTATAGGGGACAAATAAATGGCCCTTTTAATGCTTGTAGGCCCCAAAAATCTACCTGGTGAACTGTTCCATTTACTAGGAATAACTCTCACTAAGTTTCCCTCCATCTCACTTTTCTGTAATAGATAGATGAACACTCTATTCTATTAAAATGGAAGAGGACACTTAGTCAATCCCCAAAAATTATCTGTATTGCTTAGAAAGCACTGGAGAATGACACCTGGTACTTTTGCCTGCTTTATCTAAGACACGTAGCATTTTCTACTTTCTCTATATTCTGCTCAGAAACGCTCCACCTTTGACACTTGTCACAATCCACTTATTTTATACTTAGCAATTTTAACAAAATAAAACTCACCACATTCCTTGCCCGAGCATTTTTTAAAAAGGGAATGGATGCACGTGGCAATCTTCGCAGGTTGACACTTGGCGCTCCCACAAACCTTTGAAGTATCACCAGGGACCCACCATAATCTTTATTTGGAAACAAAGCTTGAAGATGGTCTCTCAAAAGTTGACACGTGGTGACCTTCACTACTCCTGGGAAGATATGTGGCATCTTCTACTTCTCCTACTAGGGGTATGTGGCACCTTCCACTGTTTCCAGGGATGGAGTAAAAGGGGGCTTAGAGAGTGACACTTGGTAGCCTCCACTGCTCTTCGATACTTAGACAAAATAGAATGACACTTCTCTTTAGCTATATTATAGAATTATCCAAGGCACATACTAGGCTTCTACAGATGGTGACACTTGGTGACTTTTGCCTTCCTCTAAAAAAGGTAGTTCAGGGCCTTCTGCGACTGCCACCTGGCATTTTTTGCTACTTCTTGTTACTTAGCCTATTGCAACCCTTTCACCAAAAAATAGATGGAATCTGGGTGCTGATAAGAGACGTGGATGCTGACACATGGTGCATTCCGCTTAGCTACTATTGGATACTTGGCACGATCTGTGACTTTCTTCAAAATTACAAAAAGTGTCTTGGACAATGCCAGCTAGCTAGCTTTGTGTTTCGAAAAGTGACACTTGGTAGCGTCTACTCAGATTCAATACTTAGGCAAAATGGAATGAAGGAAAAGAAAGGGAAAAAGAGAACCCATGCTCAGACATAGCCACTTGGTAGCCTCCACTGCACTTCAACACTTAGACGAAAAGAAACCCGCACTCTGCTCCAAAAATTTGCCACCATGACCAAGGTATGTGGGAACCAAAATTGCAGTGTGCGACTAAAAATTTAAAAACAACGTAGATTGAAAAATTACTCTATAGCTACTGGTGACCCCCAAGACTTTTGAGCCTGCTCAAAAAGAAACTCGACTCCCACTCTGTCAAAATTTCAAAATTTTACAGCTTCAAAAGTGTTTTTTGGTAGATTGACCATTCATAGTCAGATAACCCTTGCTTATTCTGCAATTCAACAAAATATAGATCCAGGTTAATGATATCTTTGTGTGAAAAAGTTTGCAAAATATGGACTATAGCTTTCAATTTGAATTCTAGCTGGGAAATAGGAACCAGAATAGCTTCGACTTATGAGACTGAGGAATCATGCCACAGGCCCTAAAAAACTATTTGATCCCTCTATTTGGCTAGCAAAAATGGTTCAATTTGATCAACCATTAGCACTGTGTTGGCATCTAGAAATGGAGAAGGAAGGCATAATTGCACTAGATCTTCAATATGCTGTCTCATCTCGTCGATGCCTTCTTTCACGACTTTGAGAAGCTCTTGGCAATGGTTGGCCGTGGCATTGCAATTGAGCACATCATTGACCTGTTTCATGATGACCATTCTATCAAGGATTCCCATGGCTACCAATGTCACATCCATTGTGTCATAAATCTTCTGTAGCAAGGTTTGGGAGTCTGTGACTCTATTGGAGACTGTGGCCAGAGTGTTTTGTACTGAATCTTCCACCTTCTCACACAATTATTGTGCATTGAGCATGAAGGTGAGAGATGGCCTGAGCTAAATAATCTCCAAGGAGATTCTTTCCCATGTTGATTTGTAGAGCTCCTTCACTAGTTTTATCACTCCTACACCTTATGGCCTATTAGCCAATTGTAGCGTTAATTATGTTGCTCTCTATTACTCTACTTGGAACTAGGCTTGAGAAGTTGTAGCCTTATTTTGTTCACCCAGCAGTTTTTTTTGTGATTGGGTAACTTGTAGCTAAAGTCCTTCAACTCTTCCCTACAACACTAAATTCTCCTGCCTAAGGGCTGTTGCTGCATCTTTTGCAAGTGTGAGCTCTACTTTCAATGAATCATTCTAGGCCTAGACTACCCATTGAGTCTGAAGGGAAATAGTATCTTGCAACTGTTTATGCAGACTAGCTATATCATTATCTCTCTTATTTATTTCTTTGGCCAAACTTTTATAATTTGCCTTTTCTTTAGCCAAATTGGCCTCCATCTTTTGCAGTCTTCTTGATTTTTTGAAATAATCTTCTGTGACTACAGAAGTGGATTTTGTCAATAGCTCAACTCTATCCTAGGGCCTGAATAGGGACATATCAATGGCCACTACATTCATTATATAGTCCTCTAGCTACATTTGCTCACTTGGCTTGACAATGTTGGGTGATAAATGGGTCACCATCAACTGCTACTAAATAGGGTCAAATTGTGACCATAGGTGTGGAACAACCGATGCTTTATTCTCTTTGGTTCTCTTTTTCTCCAATTGGGCTCCTCTTGCCTTCTTAGCAGCATCGGCCTGCGTCTGAAAGGTGGAAGGGGATGCAATATGTCCTCCTACGAAAGGATATCCTTATGGCAGGCCATATTGAAGAGGCAGTGGTTGGCCGGAGGTGAGCTGAAGGGGCATATTTTTGGGAATAGAGGGGGAGAAATGGGGTAATGTTAGGGCTTGAGGAACCAAGGGTGGGGTGAATTGCAAAATGGGGATGGCAGAGGTGATAGAAGGTGTCATTTGGCTAGGGGAAGGTATCAAACCGACTGGGGAAGGAACAGACTGAGAGGGAGGAGGAGTAATACTTACTTGAGGGGAAGTTGTAGTGCTCTACACTTGGCACTATGAAGGCTCCTCTTCCTCCTCTAAATCAAAATGGAACTGCACCCTCTTTCTCTTCTTGGGTGTCTCTAATTATAGCTGCATTTGTTTCCCTTCCACCTCTGCTATTGTCGATGGTGCTTGTGGAGAACCAAGGATTTCAATCACTTCTAAAAATGGGGAAGCTTTTGGTGGTGAGGAAACCACACTCCTTTGTTTTTCCATGATACTGAGAGGCTGGGGCTAGGCTGATGTAGTGACTGCAGATGTAGCTTGCTTTGAGGCCTATGGTTGTTGGCTTGGTCCCGCTCCAGCTTCCTGCTCTATCCTGAGTGTCAGAAATTGGCTTGTTTCTAGGCTAGATTTAGGGGAGGGATGACACTCATCCCATATTTCTTCCCATATTTCATCTGAATCCATGCTTCTAAAAGCATGGGTGGTTTGGGAAATTTCTTGCCTATATTTCCAATAGGCCTCAATCTTCTTTGCATCCCAACCTTTGTTCTTCAATGTCCTTCTCAAACCAGAATCCATCCTGACTTTGGGATCATAATCCCTCTACTTATCATATGTTTGTTCTCCACTCTGTGTCTTTTGATATTCATCATCTTTTGGTTTATCTCCTTCTACCTTGTTTTTAGGTTCCATTGCATCATCAGGATCCTTGATGATTTCATCCTCTTGAAAGGATAAATCTAAAAGCTAGCATTCCCGCTGCATACTCAGTTGAGTCTCAATGTTGTCTTCTCCACATTTGGCCAATTCATGGCCTCCATGGAGGATAGTGTCACTTATCTCAATGACTTGATCAAGGGAGTGTCCATGCCCCTCCATATCTTCTTACAAAGTGAGGAAAAAGTTAGAAATGATCTCTTCCTCATTAGAGGTTAAGACAAAAGCTTGTGACTTGTCCTCTTGTTCATCAAAGGGGGTACCTATGGTGATTTCCTCCTCTTCTACACTCATGAAATCTTCTTGATTAACCATGAATTGAGCATATTCCTTTGCATACTTGTTTGCTTCTTCCAAAATATATTCTTCTTTGAAAAGGGATAAAGAAGAAGGCTGTGATGAAAAAAAAGAAGCGTCTTGAGGAAGGGTGGATGGGACTTGAGGGGAAAGTGAGGGTTTGAAGTCCTTTTCCCTTACTGTTAACATAGACTCGGCATTATTGGGGAAATAACCTTGACAAGTTTGATTTGGATCTTGAACAGGGGTTGCATACATTTGATATGGAATTTGTGGTGGTGGATATGCAGGTTGATAGACTTGGTAATACTGTCTCTCATGAATGCTCAGCTTCTCTTCTAGAAATGCAATCAAGCCACACACATCCAACATCTCATATGTAAGCCTTTGCCAATTTGCTCTTTCAATGGGATCCCACTCACTTTTAATTAGATCTACTGCATCCCTTACTTGATGGATGACATGATTAGGAATTTCTTGGCCACATCCCCTTCTATTGTCCAGCTCCAATACATATTTTTTATATCCCAATAATGCTTTTTTGAATGTGAAAATAAGATTAGGTTGAGCATGTGATGTGACACATTGAGGAGACTGGGCATAAGATTGAAACTCATGACCATATGCATCCTTGTTACTTGGTGTGATTCTAGGAGAAACTTGATCTTGATTAAAAAAATTTGAAGGAGAATAAGACTCATAGCTATGAGTAATAGAATTATACATACCAAATGGTGATTTCTTGATGATACTAGGACTGTTTAATCGCCTGATTTGACTCAGAGTTGCTGTTGGTGTTGATAAAGCAAAAACCCCCAAAGGCTAATTGGCTAAAGAACACACCAAAAATTCTTCAACTCCTTGAAAGATTGGTCCCACCAGGCGTGCCAAAAACTATTGATGATGAAAATTGTGCTTGATCTTAATCAATCAACAATGGGAAGTTTCAAGCTGTGGGACATTGTGGCTTGAAATAACCTCCATATTTTAGAGAAGTTGGTCTCTTCTTTTGTATCAAGTGTTTGGAGAAAAGGGGTATGAAATTAAATAGAAACACAAATGCAGGAATTGAAACCTAACTATGATGATGTGCCTGAGTGTAATCCTAATCCTAACCTGAGCATAGTGAGACTATTTATAGGATTCAATTACATTTAAGAGCAGACAAGTGCATGATCAATGTAAAAGATTGAAATAATAGAAACAAAGGCTCACAATAGAGAATTCTTTTTTTGAGATATAGAAAATGTCAACAAAGGCATAGTGTTCAATCTTCTGCAAGAATCTTCCAATCACATAAGAAGTGCAAAAATCACGTACAATTATGTAGAACTTCCGACTCAAGAAAATGAGACAAAAGCAAATGACATTCCTAATCACAACACTAGAAAATATACAGTATAGACTAATTTGTAAATGACATAGATAACATCAACCAAGGCATAGAGTTCAATCTTATTAATTCATTTAGCCACATAAAAGGCACAGAAACATGCATAGTTACATCAACTTTACAACTCAAGAAAATGAGACAAAAGCAAATGATATTACTGGTCAAAACTCTAGAAAGTCTAAAACTATAGAAATTTCCCCCTTTAGATTTTAAAATTCTTCTCCTTTTATAGCCTCAGATGTCTCCTTACATCACTCCCTTTCCCATGTAATTCTACTCTATCTTTAACTCATAGGGGACAAACAGATGGCACTTTCAATGCCTTGGATGTATCCTAGTCTTATCAAGAACTGCCCTTACTACAGCATGGAGATTCATGTCTAGTACCTCCCTTTTATGCCTAAATTTCTCATTCCATCACCTGCTTAGCCACTCAACTGTCTATTCTACCTTTGCTTATAGGGGACAAATAGATGGCCCTTAATGCTTACAGGCCCCAAAAATCTACCTGGAGAACTATTCCATCTACCAAGAATAACTCCCAGCGAGTTTCCCTCCATCTTGCTTTGCTGTAACAGATAGATAGACACTCTATTATGTTGAAATGGAAGAGGAAACTTAGTCAATCCCCAAAAATTCTCTATATTTCTTAGAAAGCACCAGAGAATGACACTTGGTGCTTTTCCCCTGCTTTATCAAAGACACATGGCATTTTTTGCTTTCTCTAGATTCTGCTCAGGAACGCTCTGCCTTTGACACCTGTCATAATCCACTTCTTTGATACTTAGTAGTTTTAACAAAATAAAACTCACTACATTCCTTGCTTGAGTGGCTTTTAAAAAGGGAAGGATGCACGTGGTAGTCTTCACAGGTTGACACTTGGCACTCCCACAGACCTTTGAAGTATCACCAAGGACCCACCACAATCTTTATTTGGCAACGAAGCTTGAAGATGGTCTCTTGGAAGTTGACATATAGCGACCTCCGCTGCTCTTGGGAAGATACGTGGCATCTTCTGCTTCTCCTACTAGGGGTATGTGGTGCCTTCCACTGTTTCTAGGGATGGAGTAAAAAGGGGCTTAGAGAGTGACACTTGGCAACCTCCGCTTCTCTTCGATACTTAGACAAAATGGAATGATACTTATCTTTAGCTATGCTATAGAATTATTCAAGGCACATACTATGCTTCTACAGATGGTGACACTTGGTGACTTCTGCCTTCCTCTAAAAAAGGTAGTTCAGGGCCTTCCGTGACTACCACCTGGCACTTTTCACTGCTTCCTATTACTTAGCCTTTGTAACCCTTTCACCAAAAAATAGATGGAATGCGGGTGCCAATATGAGATGTGGATGCTAACACATTGTGTGTTTCACTTAGCTACTATTGGATACTTGGCATGATCTGTGACTTCCCTAAAAATTATGAAAAGTGTCTCGAACAATGCCAGCTGATTGGCTCTATGTTTTAGAAAGTGACACTTGGTGGCTTCCACTCAGATTCAATACTTAGGCAAAATGGAACAAAGGAAATGAAAGGGAAAAAGAGAACCCATGCTCAGACATCACCACTTGGTAGCCTCTGCTGCACTTTGACACTTAAATGAAAAGAAACCTGCAATTTGCTCCAAAACTTTGCTACCATGACCAAGGTATGTGAGAACCAAAATTGCAGTGTGTGACTAAAAATTTAAAAACAACATAGAGTGAACAATTACTCTACACATATATTTGCTCTTGAGCACCAAAACTAAACTGAAACTAACTCTAGATTACTTTCTAGTACCTTTAATAACCAAACTCTCATCTCACTATTTGATTAAGGCATAAGCCAACACAAGACTAAAATTAATCTCTAGGAGTTAATAATTAGTGGATGTATATTATTTTTTTAATTTTGTATTGATTTATATATTTTGGAGTTGGTAAGAAATTTTTTCCATTGATTTATAAAATCAACACTATTCATAATACTCAGGTTGTATAACTTGTTATATAAAGTTTTTTGAGTGTTCATCCTCTTTATACAGGCCTCTTACATCCTCTGTTTTACCTAGATTTTGCCTCTAGATTTCTAAAACATTGGATTTTTCATCTGCCAGGACTCCACAATGACCAACATCAATTAAATCCATCAACATCGATAGACTTTAACCTACCAGCATCGATCAAGTGACTGATGTCAATGACTCTATAATTTGGTTATTTTTAGTTTGATCAAAATGAAAAGCTAAAAAAACCTCCCTATCCACACCTGAACTTAGTTTTTCCTCACTTTATCACTAATACAGAGTTATAAGACTATTTATACTTCTTGCATGGTATTGACATGAAGCCAAGCCAAAATTATTATCATTTACGCAAGGTGACAACCACTTCTACCTTCCCCTCTTGTTGTTGATTCTATCATGGAGAATACTTCAGATATAGAGCATACTACTATCCCTAACCAAATTCCCATTATTCCTGAAAGAGATCAAGATTTTGCTAGATTTATTGATCACAATGTGGTAGCCCTTCAACATTACCTTGCCATGAGCCAAACCTATAATTCTTCAGGTGACCCACTATATGGTATTGAAACTTAATTAATGGAAACAACATTTGTCATAGATATCTCCATTATTTTACCCATGGTTACTCAAACCACAACTTCAACAAGTAACCCAACCATAAAAAATGTCCAAAGTTTAGCATTGCCAACTGTCTAGTCCCACCTAACCCCTATCATAACTTCTTTGCCTTCACAACCACAAGCACTTCAATCAAGTCTAACCCCATTTTAGAATTTGGTGGTACCCATCCCATATACTCTCACACCTATAATTACACAAGTTATGACTCATCCTTCACCCAGTATAACCATGCCAATAACCTAACCTATAATAACAACATTCAACTAAAGTATTGTCTTTAACCCAACAGGACAAGCCCCTTTCATTTCTACCCCCTAGATTATGACTCACTACCCCTATGTTGCATCAACACAACCATACCAAGCCATGTCATATGATACCTCTACTTATTATTAGGCTCCTTATAACTTAGGGGGTATTTCCCAAACCAATCTTCCTCCAGACCTCATTAGGATTTTGATGGACAAGATGTCTAGTCTAGAGACATCCGTGTCAGGTTCAAAGAATGTGTTATCTTATGATCAAATATGAAATGAGTCCATCCATCGTTATATGCATATTATCCCTTATCCAAGTCAATGAGAACTCCCTAAATTTACTTGTTTCTAAATTAAAGAGGACCCACAACAACATTTGTGAGCATTTAGACATGCTTGTTATTTAATAGGGCATGATGATGCATTACTACAATACACCTTTCCTATGTCTCTTTCAGGTGCTTCCATAGATTGGTATAGCTCTATAACTTAGCACTCCCTTTTCTCATTTACCCAACTGGCATAATTATTCCTAGACCATTTCTCTATCAACATTTTTAAAAAGGTTTCTATTACAAACCTTTATTTTATTAAATAATTTAACGATGATTCTATCAAAAAATTTATCACTCATTGGAGAGGATTAATCAATAAACTCTCCTTATCTTTACCCCAACCTAAGATTATTGAGATCTTCTCAAGGGTACTACACAAATTTCATCCACATTCTGAGTACAAACTTTTCACACATTTGATGAAGCCCTTACAGTGATGTAAAAACTCAAGATTTGAGTTATAGATGAAGATAGAGTCAAGTTGCATAGTAAGAATGCCAATTCCAAATCAAATGACTTCTCTTCTTCCAAACCTTATCCTTATAACCAAAAATCTTAAGGCTCTTCCAATGTGGTGGTCATTAAATTAGCTTCTTCCACAACCATAAACAACCTAATTCCTTGACCTCACAAAATCTAACCAAGCAATTTCAATAATGGTATGAACAAAGATGATACACTCCCATTGGGGAGTCATACACTTCCATTTTGGAAAAAATATTGAAATAGGGATCCATAACTCTTCCTCAAATCAAGCCTACTATATAGTTTGATCCCTCCCATCCTATTCCTACTTGGTACAAGGAGGATGAGTTTTGCAGCTACCATCAAGTCAAAGGCCACAATTCTAATAATTATAAAACATTCAAGAACATTGTTTAAGACATGATTGATAGGGGTGATCTCATCTTGGATAACCCTAATACACCTGCTAATCAAAATATGGATGTGTTTAAACAACCTTTTTCTAACCATTCACCCAATCAAAATATTATTCAAAACACAACTAATAACTCATGTAATCATAAGATCCATACTATCAATATGGTCTTTCCTTTACCTCTAGTCCAACCTCTCTCACAATAAGAGGCACCCATTTTACCTACTCCTCCCCCATAATTTGTGGAGTTTTTTTTCCCATCCTTCCTCCTCAGGTAGAAGATCCTACTTCACCT
The DNA here is from genome assembly GCA_037957365.1 of Torreya grandis. Taxonomy (NCBI): domain Eukaryota; kingdom Viridiplantae; phylum Streptophyta; class Pinopsida; order Cupressales; family Taxaceae; genus Torreya; species Torreya grandis. The sequence continues at coordinate 497,409 of JARHVA010002183.1, forward strand.
GTTCCACTCCCACATGAGGAAGGGCCTCCTTTACCTCTCCTTTTACCATAAGAGGAGCTTGTATTGTAAGTTCCTTTTTCACCCATTTTACTTATATTCTTATCACTTGAGGACCACACCTTACCCATTCCTCAACTACATATTGAGGGGAACATCATTCCTATGTTATAATCTTTTGAGGAACCTAATTCACCTACCTCTCCTCCACCAATGGAAGGTAGTACCCCATCCACTCCTCCTTCACACCTAGAGGAGCCAATGTTATCTACCCCTACATTAGGTGAGAGACCTATTATGCCTAATTCAATTCAACCAATTTTACCACTTCTTTTACCTATGGAATATCATACTTTACCTGTTCCTTACCCACATGTTAAGGGAGAAACTATAACTATTCTTTACCCTCTTGAGGAGCCTTCTTTGCCTACCTCTCCCCCACCCGTGGAAGACCATGCCTCTTCTCCCATCTCTATTAAAAAAGACCCTATTATAGCTCTTTCTTGTCTTTGGTCTAAGGTAGTAGAGGCCAACAATTCCCTCTTTCTTAATCATATAAGCCTTTTAAAGAAGTAACTATAAGACTTACGTCAACTTCATCTAAACCCTTCTCACGGTTAGTGGTAAATCTAGAATTTCTTGACTCCATGAAGCTAGATCATACAACATTTTGGGATCAAATTAAAACTCCTTATCCTAAACAAAAAATGTCATCTTCTACTGCCAATCCTCTTTCCACCCTTTACCCCAAGGTCTTTGATAAAGTCAGAGCTTCTTCACTGAAATCACTGGAAGCTCATCCTTCTATGTCAAAACCCTCACCCTCTTAGGTGTCTACCTCATTATAGTAGATCAAGTCTTTAGGCATTCACTCAGTCTCTAATATATTTCATCCATAGGTGAAATTAAATCTGAATCTCCAACCATGAGTTAGAGTTGTATGGCCTAAACTAAGGAAGAATGTTAAGCTTGCTAGATCTCATTGATCCTTCACTCTTCTACCCTCAACTTTGCCTTCAATTTTTGGACCAAATCCCTCTACTTTAGTTGGGGTATCATCAATCTAAGTAAAACCAAAGGCTAAGTTACCTCCACTACTACCTTTGACACCTAGTAGGCCTTTCACATCTAACACCATGACACCTACCACCAAGAAAGTGTCAGTAAAACACATGGCTCCATCACCACCTAAAAAGGTGCCATGTAAAATCACCCCTGTGACTCCTAAACCAAAGAAGGTATCCACTCCTATTATAATAACAAGTGATATCCCAATCACAGGCTCTCAGATATTTTTCCTATGATAGTTGTTGTAATCCTCTATAATATCTCTTCCTCCGATTAATCCTTATAAACCTCTTGGACTGAAGCCATCTTGGTTCAATGATACACAAGTGTGTTTATATCATCAATCACTTGGACATGATAATAAGAGTTGTAAAGCTCTCATGGTAGTCCTTTGGAAACACTTTTATATCAACACTCTTTTTTTTGATACTCCCATTAACCATCCTATTATTGCACCCTTGGTATCCATAATGCCTCATATCATTCCACCTGAATTCAAATTGAAATATGTTATCGTACCCCCTTTGCCACCTCTTTCACCTATGTTTTAGATCAACATGATTAATGTGGTCATGTGGTCACAAAATCAAAAATATAAAGGTAAGGAAAAGGTCACTACCCCTTGGGATCATCCATTCTCAAAATACACTCCTCCTTTGAATCCCAATATTTCCATCTTAGGTGTCCCAAAACCAACATCTTCAAAAGTTATTTAAAACTTGATGGTGAAACAACTTCATCAAACCCCTGTGAAAATGTCCTTATATGAGTTAATCCAAAACTCACCCCAACACTGTAAATCTTTGATTAGTGCCTTGCAAGTAGTTGAGGTACAACCTAATGACCATCAACCTCTTGCAGCTTTGGTTAGCTCTCTTAACACCATCTCATTGATTTCCTCTAGTGATTTAGAAATTCAACTTTAACACCTTAAAGATCAAGATTCTACTCTTTTTATCACCACATATATTGATCAAACTCATGTCAAAAGAGTCATGATCGATGGAGGAGCTAGTATTAATATTATCTCCACCCATACCTACAAAAAGATAACCCTTCTTGATAATAGACATGGTGCTCTGCTCTTTTAACAATAACATAACTACTATAGTGGGTACTATTGTCTTACATATCTATGTGGGTCCCCACATAATTCTTAAGTTATTTTATGTTGTAGAAGGATATTTCCACTACATCATACTACTTAAATGACCTTGAATACATGTTATGGCATGTGTGCCTTTGACTTTGCACCACTATGTCAAGTTTGAGGACAATGGGCAAGTACATGTTATTCTCATCGACCCACCTCCTTTCAAAACATGAAACATGAATTATAACCCCAATGATGTTATAATTCCATTAAAGACATCACCTCCTTTGAATTATAATTCTAAATCTTCCAAAAGCTCCACTACCCTGATTACATAGATACCAACAACATAAATTCTTGACAAAGACCCCATGGAGGAAACTTTCAAGCTTCTATCACTCAAAGAATATCATTTATTGACACTCGACATGTTTCATACTCCAAAAGAGTATGAAAATCTTCATATGCACCCTAATTATGATCCCTATATTGGGATGGTCATCCCATATGGTCCCCCTAGCCTTTGAACTAATTTTACATATGGGGGAATTGATCAAGCTCTCGCTATCGATAATCCATCCTCTTTTTCACAACCATTTACTTGTGACTTCTCTTTCTTGGGCAAGCCTAGCTTTTATCACACCTATTTTTATATGTGTGCCTATAAAGGATTTGGTTTGGGTCATTATGAGCAGGGTGTTCATACACCTATTGAATATCCCACCAATAAAACGATTGAAAATGCCAAAAAGTAGCATGGAGTGGGTTTTGAAAAACCAAAAAAACCCACTAAAGATTCTCATATACCAATTATCAAAGATCTAATCTCTTCTTATCCATCCTCTCCTCTAATATCACCTATTGAATTAGAGGTATCTATACCTCCTAATTTTTTTTCAATAAATGCCATCCATCTAGGCCCCATCACCTATCACTAGGGTAAGGAAACAAGATCCTTTCCTCTCATTCATCCTAAAATGATTGATGAAGACTCTCCCACTATCAACAATGTCCAATGTCAAGATGATGATACTATTCTCACATATATGGGTGTAGATGATCACTCACACCTAAAATGTAAGCTATGTTAAATGAATCAACCATTGACATCAATTCACCCTCTCATGATAACCCCAAAATACTTAATATTGGCCAATCTTTGGAATCCTCTAAGCAAGATAATTATGCCACATTTATTAATGACCATAGAAAAGCCTTTACTTGGTCTTATAATGACATGCCTGGTATCAACCCCTCTATCATCACCCACAACATTGTCACCAACAGAGATGCTAAACCTGTTAAGCAAAAGCTTTGCAAAATACATCCTCATATTGCTCTCCTTGTCAAAAAAGAGCTCCAAAACCTCCTTTTTGTTAACTTTATTCAACCCATAAACTACCCAAAATGGATTTCCAATAGTGATCCTATCATAAAAGTGATAGGGGTAATCTGTATCTACATTGACTATCATGACCTAAACTTTGTTTGTCTAAAAGATGACTTTCCTTTACCAAGTATCAACCAAATTATTGATCTAATATCCAACCATGAGATGCTATCACTTATAGATGAGTTCTCAGGTTACAATCAAATCTTGGTTACTCCTAAGGATCAACAAAAGACAAGTTTTGTTACCCCATGGGGGAATTTATATTATTGAGTCATGCCCTTTGGTTTGAAGAACACTAGTGCCTCCTACCAATGTGCCATGACTTACATCTTCCATGATCTCCTACACAAAATTATTGAAGACTATGTGGATGACTTACTCAAAAAGTCTAAACTTCACCAAGATCATTTGATGATTCTCAAAATCATATTCACTTGTCTCCTCTAATATAACATTTGACTAAACCCAAATAAATATGTCTTTGGTGTCCTTTATAGTAAGATCTTAGGCTTTATCATTTCACTTTGTGGTATTGAAGTTGACCCTACTAAAGTTTGAGTAATATTAGACATGCCTCCACCTATTAATATTAAACAAATCCATAGCCTACAAGGTAAGCTTCAGTCAATCTACTGCTTCATCTCTTAGTGGTCAAATCATTGCCAACCCTTTCACCATCTCCTCAAAAAATATGTCTCCTTCTATTGGAATATAGATTGCTAAGAAGCCTTTGATGCACTCAAACGGTATCTCCTTTCCTTACTGGTTCTTATTCCACTTAAGGAAAACTAACCTTTTTACATTTACATCTCTATAATAGACCATTCTCTAGGTCCTATGATTGCACATCAGGATTATCACTATCGAGAATAAGTAGTTTACTACATAAGCCACACACTTATTGATTATGAAACTCAATATACCCATACCAAAAAGCTTTTTCTCATGTTGGTCTTTGAAAATTCCAAGCTCCATCATTACCTCTTAAATCACAAAGCCTATGTCATCACCCATACTGATCCCCTCAAATACATACATTCCAAGCCATACCAAAACCACAATGTAGCTTGATAGCTCATGCTCCTTGCTGAATTTGACTTGGAATTTATTCAACAAAAGTATATCAAGGGGCAAATGATCACTGACTAGTTAGTTATCGGCCCTTTACTTGAAAACCAACCTTTAAACCTTGAATTCCTTGATGAATCTCTCACAATGCTCTCCACCGATGACATCTATCAAATGATGATGTTCTTTAACAGGTCTAAATGTCAACATGATGGGGGTACATGGGTCATCCTCATCCCTCTTGATGGTGAGCCTATGCCTTTGTCATTTAAACTAGATTTTGAATGTACTAACAATATGGCTGAATATGAAGCTTTGATCTTAGGGATTAAAAAAACTATTTTCTTGGGTATCAAATCAATAACTATTTTTGGTGACTCCCAACTAGTGGTTAATCAGGTTAACGGTTCTTACCTATGCAAAAATGAAATTTTACAATGATATAAACATCATGTAGATATGATATTAGAATCATTTGACTCCTACCTCTTGCAAACTATTACTTGATCTATAAACAAGTTTTTTGACATTATGGCTTTTCTTGCTTCACACATACCCTCTTCATCCTCTTCTTCTAAAATTTATGTCACTATACATCGCTTAACATTTCCATCTTATTTATCAACTAACATCCTTTTTATAGTCAATGTAACACATAACCCACATGAATTATGGTACAATCAACTCAAAGATTACCTCTCCTTTTTTATTACCCCTCCTGACCTCTCTAATAATGGGAGACATGCCTTCATGAAATGTGCTACTCGCTACACTTTGCTAGGGGGACTTCTCTACAAGTGAGGTTTTAATGGTATCCTCCTTATATGACTCACTAGTAATGAGATCCCCTTTACCATTAAAGAAGTTCATGATGGGATTTTTGGTGGACATTTCAATGGTAACACAATTACGAAATGTATCCTTTGACTTGGCTACTATTGGCCAACACTTTATCAAGACTATAGTGATTACACTCAACATTGCATCAAATGTAAATAACATGATAACCTCCTTCATGTTCTAAGCAAGCCTTACAAGTCACCAAAGACTTCTGACCCTTCTCCCAATGGGATTTAGATCTAATCGATAGATTAACCCTCATTCATCTCTCTATCACCATTCCATCATTACTGTTATTGAATACTTCACCAAGTGGGTCAAGGCCATTTATCTCATCTCCACTAAGGATAATTTTTTTTAAATTTATCAACCATCACATCATCTATTATTTTGGTGTTCCCCATAAAATTATAATAAACAATGATAAATCTTTCAAAAACAAGACTGTCCAAAATATTTGTGACACTTTTGGAATTAAATTAAGCTTCTCATCATCATACTATCCACAAGAAAATGGAGATGTAGAAGCTTCTAATAAAACCTTAATTAAAATCCTCATGAAAGTAGTCAACGATACTAGCAAGGATTGGCACATGCACATTCCCTTTGCTTTATGGGCTTACCGCACTAGCATTTGAACCCCTACAGGTGCTTCACTTTTTTGTTTAGTCTATGGGATGGAAGGTTTTTTGCCTCTTAAGGTCCAAATTACTTCTCTTCACATTTATCTATAAGACATACTTATTAATGATGACTTTTGCCAAGAAAGTTTGGCTCAACTTGAGCTACTTGATGAACGTCATCTCATAGCCCTCAACTACCTCCAAATCTATCAAGAGCATATCAAGTATGCTTACAATAAAAACCTCAATGAGTGAGATTTCAATATCATAGATCTCATCTTAAAGGAAAATAAACATGTGATGAATATGAAGAAAAATAAATGAGGTAAGTTTGCTTCTAATTGGCTTGGACCCTACATCATAACTCATAAGCATGGCTCAGGAACTTATCGCTTATCTTCTCTCAAAGGAAGGCCATAACTTGACCCTTTAAATGATTTGTACTTATGACCATTCTTTTGTTAATCAAGTGATGCGTCACCTCATGTTTAACTTGAGCTCATCCCTTGAGCAACCGTATTACATTCATCTCCCTTCCTCTTAACCCTTATTCCTACACACTTAGTTAACCTATGAAGTGCTATGGTTTTGCCCTCAAAGTGGAAAAACTATAAGCATCTATAGTCCTATCCATGACTAAAGTTAAATTAATAAAAAAAATGGGATACATAGATAAGTTATAATCTCTCAGGTCATGATTTTGAATGTAGACTGCTCCCTTGAAGGATAGCTACGTAACTTTTCCTTGATACTATAAATATATTTCTCCCTTGAAGGACAAATATTAAAAATCAAAAACAAAATCTTAGACCACTCCCTTGAAGGATGGCTAAGACAAGATTTGTTATCAAGGGAAATAATGACTTACAAGCTTCTCATATTGATCAGCTTCATATGACCTCAAGAAAAATAAAATCCCATTGTAGGCTTCCCACATTGATTAGCTTACACAACAAAAGAAAAAAAACTTTAAGTCATGGAATTGCCCATAGTATCTCTCAGGTCACCCATAGAAGGGGCATACCATCCCCACTAAGAAGGCCGCACTACTCAAAAACTCTCATTCCTTTTAACTTTTCCCCCTCATACTCTTTCAAGGGACTTTAAACTCACTTGACACAAGGTGAGTATGATGCTTCTCTAGCAAAAAAATGGTCAAATGATGCAAATCATGAAATAGGACCATACTTTTGAGCCTATTTATGTTGTGATTATGCTCTTTGCCAATACATGAGCATCATGCCTCTTTCTTTACCATCCAAATCACATGTTTATTTCTCTTTTGAGATCACATCTCACAACAAGATTCAATAACTTTCTCACCTTTCTACCAATTTTTCTTGATTCTTAGAGTTATGTGTTTAATAAATATTAGCACTCACATATCCATCTCAATCAAGGATACTCAAATAACTACCCAAAACCATACTAAAACTAATAAATCATTTCCCTTTAATCCATTTCATATAATCCCCTGTGAAATGCATCAAACATGTAACCATAGTTTCTCTAAACAATAATAAGTAGGAAAATTATCAAGCCTATGCCATTTATTTTAAGCAAACACCATCAAAAATATGGAAAAATGCTGAAAAAAAAACATACACAACCCATTCAATTTAAGCATACACCATCAAAAATATGGAAAAATTCTAAGATGAAGCTAACCAATCAACTATGCATATACCATCACACATATGGGAAATGCTAGTCTAACTCAACTAACATGCTCAACATTAACATAAAATAAAAAAGACATCATTATAATAAATTCAACATCATCACCATCATATAAACACATCTCAAAATAAAAAAATATCTCTCTCTCTCTCTCTCTCTCTCTCACACACACACACACACACACACACACACACACACACACACACACACACACACACACACACACACACACACACACACACACACACACACACACACACACACACACACACACACACACACACATGTTAAATATGAATGTACATCAATGGATCATATCAGTATCATCTCTCTCTCTCTCTCTCTCAAAAAGTACATCTCTCATCTTTAGCTCATAGCCTAGTGTGTATACAACATATATAACAATATCAAAAATATCATCTTTTTCTCAGAATACTCAAGGTTATAGTCATGGTCATGAAGTAACAATATCATCACCACTCTCTACCTATATTCAACTACATGAGCTAGAATATGTGGCACATGTCACTTATCTCTCCTACTCTCTAGCCTTAGAATACCTCTAAATATGTAAGAAATCCCTGATGGCTCTCTCATAGTATGCTGTCTCATCTAAAGTAGTGTTGTACCTCACTAGAGATACAGTCTATGGTGTACCAATCAAACCTACTAGAGGACCCTATATTGGTCCCTATGGTGGAGGAGTATCCAATCTTGCTCTTCTCAAACTATCTCTCTCTATTGTTAGTGTAGTAACCTAGCCCTGACCTAGCCCTACAATGTCATAACTTGACTTTATAAGACCAAAACCTATGTCTATGATGAATATCAAGCCTATATGGATACATCTCTCTCTCTCATCACTTCTTATAAATTTGGCCATGGTCACCTAACCTGAACCATGGGATGCAAACCTATCTACCATGCAAGATAAGCCACTATGCATCTAGGATATACTACACCCAAGCCTGCTGGCAGCTCCTCAAAATCCATCCCATCTATCTCTTAGGGAAAAGGTAGGGGTACCTCTATATCACCCCTCTTATATAAAGGAAAGGTAAGAGGCACATCCTGTAGCAAGCTAAACTATCTCCTAACTTGTGCCACAAGTATCATCTCTAACTCTCTAGCTCATCTCCCTCTAACCCATAATGTGCTTTGTAAACCAACAAGATATTCTACCTATCCTCTAAATGTAGGGTATGTCAAGTAGGGCCTCCAATAAATATCTACATGAATCAATCCATTTATCATACACTTATAATAATCAATGTCTCACACTATGCTATCTACTCATGTCTGGGCCATACCCTCTCTCCACCATCTAAACCCAACCCTGAAATTAGCTACAATTATTGTGGGTAGTCCCAATGGCTATGTCAACCTAATGTGCTCATATGCCCAATAATGGAGTAAATGCTTGACATAAAAAATGTATCATCATCACCACCTCAAACCCGACAAATCTCTATATAATTGTGTGAGAAAAATTATTTCTCATGCATACACTGTCTATTACTCAACCATCTATGACAATACACCTATCAACATAATAGAAAATCTCCCCCCATCTACATTTGATAGTGCATATATTTTAATCCCTATCATCTTCAAGATACTCAACTGATGTTGTTCCTCATTGATAATGTATAATGGCTCATATACAAAGCTCACCGAATGATAGGTCATCTTACTAACATGCTCCCCAAAAAATGTCATCATATAAATATCATGCTTCTCTCTTGAATAAGAGAAGATCTCACCCTAGAGTGGAAATCACAAAATCTTATATACGTCCTCCTCCTATGTCACTTTCAACTCTTTGATAGGCAAATGGAAAGGGTTGGTGGTGTGATCTCATCTCTCTATCAAATCTATCATCAAGATAACATTATGTACAACCTAGTAATATCATCACACTCTTCCTAACCCTATGGCTTCCATGTGATCCCACTCATCCATGGTGACATCCCTCCTCATCCTCATTAAAAACATAGATATTCAATCTCATAATGTCAACTCCTATCTAGCTTGCATCCACATATACAAAACTCAAGTTACATAATTTCAAATATAAACCTCTACCCTTTTTTCCCTTCTTTTTGGGAGAACTACATTGGCCTGAGGCCCTTATTTAGGTTATGTAGGTATAAATAAATCAACATGGGATCTTCTAAGGTTAGCTCAACTGTATACCCACCTAACTATCTAACCTATTAACCCACATAAACTATATGCCAGAATCCCTATCTCTAAAGCCTAATCCCAGCTACATATCTTTCAACTCTAGTCCCCATGGCATTTATCTTAAATTCTAGGCCCCATGACCTATATCTCACACCCTTGACCCCATGACCTATCTTTTAAGCCCTAGGTCCCATGACCTATTTTAATCTCCCTTTTCCTAACCACTTCCCTTAACAAATTTTTAACCATACACCACCCTTTTTCCCTAAGCACTGGGAGAACTACATTGGCTTGAGGATCTCACCCAAGCTATGTAGGTAGCATTCAGTTGACATAAAGTCTTCTAAGACTAGATCATCCATTAGGATCACCAACTAACTCAATTGGGGATCCTAAAAAGGCTTTTTTTTTTTCTTATTTTGGGTTTTTCCTCTAACTGATATGGATCTTATATGTTGATATCAGTACTTGGTGTCAGCTAACATTAACACCAGTGTTAGTCAACATCAATAATCTTCACCAATATCGATGACTAGTTTGGCCCTAGGGCTGAACAACCCACCTCCAAAATTTAGGTTTTTTCCTAGAAACTACCCCTAACCCCTCCCAAATTCACCCAAACCTGCCCTTACCCCATTTATTACCCCTCTAATTTCACACTCTCCTCCCAAACATAATAAATTAGCCTAAATAACAAATTAACTACCTTAAATTAAAATTCAACTCAAAGAGCATCCTACCTGATCTCCCCATCTCCTTCAAGATGGAATGGCTAGTACTTATGGTGGTACACCTCCCACTGGGTCCCCTCCTACCTCTACCATCTTTGACCACACCAATACTCTCTTGGTCACACCATGGCCCATTAATCACTCAATATAACCCTTACTCTCTCACACTCTTCTCAACCACTTATCTCTCACCAACTCACCACAAATCAATAGGATAGGGATATCCTATGTCCCACAACACTCAAAACTCTTTTTCTCTAATCAAATGTCACAAATGAGTTTTGGTGGGCTGTCAAACCCCTTTTTGTCAAATTTGGTCACCCACTGACATTGATAGTCTTAACCTAAGACATCGATGTCAATAATACTTACTATTGACATTGGTGACATAACCAACATCGATAACCTTAAAATTAGAGTTTTCAACCCTAACCACCACTCTTTAGACTACACCCTAACTTTGAGGCAACTGGGAGATCATGTATATCTCCCTGACCATGACAAAAACCCTTAAAGATCACATATATCTCCCCAATAATGAAAACTAACATTAGAGATCACTTAAATCTCCACCCATGATGACTCTGACTAGAGATCATGAATATCTCTTTGACTATTGACCCTTTTGAACCAACCTTGCATTAATTGTCTTAATCACTTATGCTACCTCACTATAGTTGGTTATTGTATACACACATGTATATCAGGTGTTTTGGATTGCAACTAAGCCAGCCTTATTACCTATAACTTTTTGTGTTTATTAGGAGCACTTCTTACCTTGGACAACTAGAACACATAAACCATTAGAGCTATAACTTTGATCATTTTAACCTCATCAACTATCACTTACAAGCTATGCTTTGGTTATTTCTATTTGAGTCATTCTCACCTTTACCTATTATTGATTGTGTCAACTATAAATCATAGTAGTATACAGATAAGCAATGATGTTACCATGCTCTCACTCAACCTCCACCCACCCAATTAGCTCCTTATCAAACTAGTACTCAATTTTAGATTCTCCTTTGTTAGTTCCCATTTTGAGGGGGGATACCTCATCCCATACCTAGAATATCTAACTCCTATTTTTGTCTTACAAATTGTCATTATAAATTACAAGATAGAAAGGCAAAAATGTAAACACTAATATTAAATCACACACATGTGTAACTCCCTGTGTCATAACCCCCCTTGATCCCATTTTAATAATTAGCCTTCCTAAACTATGTTTTCACCCCTCACACATTTAATTAATTGAAAAATATTTAATTAAGTTAATTAAAAACCAATTATGCCACCTTACCTGACCACCTCATCCTAAGATAAATTCTTACCCTTTGAGTCACCTCAATACTTAGTCCCCTAATCCTAACTACCCATGAATTTTTCTCACCCCTAACATAAATTATTAACTAACTACATTCTTCTTAACCTCACATCTCTACCATTTTATAATAGATACCACACTTGGCAATAGAAGGAACATAAAATAGGCTAAAAATAGCCCTTTTACCTATTCTCATGCCACCAACATCAATCAACCCTTGACTGATGTCAATAGGATTGCTGACATCAGTTACTTAAGCCAAATTCCATGCTAATATTTAGGTCAACAAAAATTAAAAAAATCAATCATTCATATATAGGCTTTAGTATTCAACTTCCTACATCTAGGCTTATCATTACTTTGCACAAATCAATCTATATTAGGAATTGATAAACTGCACAAATCTTGGATTATTTTGAACTAGTAGCACACGCTTATATTTCATGTTCACATATTCCTTCAACATGCCTCATTAGAGCCATCTATTTGGCACTCATGGTTCATCCATTTCACCAGTAAAGTATATCTCTATGTTTTTTAATTCCTTTAAATATTCATTTTACAATTACTTTACCTTATACTATT